>JANHFQ010001917.1:0-10429 GCA_032468035.1 Aparallactus werneri
CCAAAACATGCTGGGATGCGATCTGAATAAGACTCGGCTTGACCTGCTATTGAAATACCTTCTGGCTCTTTCCCAAAGGGAGAGTGGCTCTTCTCTACGCAGTTCAAGGGTGGCAGGCGAGTCCCTCTTTACACTTTCAACCAGCTCGCTGCTCACTTGCAGCAACTGGGACTGCAGCGGGCTGCACTTGCAGCAGGCAGAGGGAGAGGCCTAGAACCGGCCACCCTGTATCCAGCAGCTGCTGCAAGGACATTTCAGGCAGCTGCTGCAGCTGTAAGAAGACTTTTGGAAAGAGGCGCCAAGCGTTTCAATAGGAGGTCAAGCCATGTCTTATTCTGGTCACATCCCAGCGTGTTTTGGGACAAGGCGAGATGTGGTCTGAATAATACCTGTTTTGACCTGGTATTGAAACGTTTCCCAAAAAGGGGGCAGGGCAACAAGCAGGAAGGGCACAGGGATTTGTGGCATTTTTTAATTCAGGTGCCGCTGCTGACTTGGAAGAAGAAGTTTTTACATTTGCACACCCAGGTCTCCAGAGAGGTCTCATAGAGAGGCAGGCAAGCCCTTTGTCCTTAGCTTCTTACCCCGTTTTCTCCTCTGCTTCAGGTCCAGCCTAGCCCTCCATCCAGCAGTTAAACCCAGGACATGCTCTCCCTCCCAGTGTACTTGTGTGCACGTGTGCATGCACGCAAGCGCGAGTAAGATAGATGAGAGAAAAGGGGAGAATTTCTTTTGCCTGTGCACGTGGGCACGCCCAAGCACAATCCCCTCCTGGGCAAGGATCACAACGGGGACGGGGACTCCTCCTCTTGCTGCCTGACTGAGAGGGAAGAAAGTAGTGGGTGGGCTGCACTGCATCCGAGCTCTTCCCTCCCTGCATCCAACGGCAGCAGTGGCTCCTCCCAGTTTCCCTCCTTTCTGAGCTGAAATGGAGGGGAGCACGGCTGGCGCTGAGCTGCCCTAGGACACAGAATTGCAAAAAGCGGGCAGTGCTGAGAAAATGCTAGGAGGCTTCAGTCTCCAGACACACGGAGTGCCAGTAAGAGCGAATATCTTCATAGGTCAGGCTCAGCCCATACTGCCCCCCTAGCTACGGCCCTGGCAGGGGGGTGCAGGGGCACAAGGCTGTGGCCGCGTGCCCACTTTCAGCATGCGGTGCCAGAAAGGTTTGACACCACTGTTCTAGATTATTTGTGTGTGAAAATATACTGTTGATTCAAATTTCTGTGAAGAAGCACTTTTTAGTTTGTATAATAATCTTGCAGCTGTGGCCAGGGGGACTTTTGCTCAGGTTCGCCTCATCCACCAGTTGCGTCCCTTTCTGGACCGAGATGCCTTGCTCACGGTGACTCATGCCTTGGTTACCTTATGGTTGGATTACTGCAATGCAGTAATGGGGCTGCCTTTGAAGAGCATCCCGAAACTACAACTGATCCAGAATGCAGTCGCACAAGCAGTTGTGGGTGCCTTGCGTTGCACCCACATAACACCACTCTTACGTGAGCTGCTCTGGTTACCGGTGGGTTTCCAGTTTCAATGCAAAGTGCTGGTCATTACCTTTAAAGCCCTACATGGCATTGGACCGGCTTACCTTGGAGAGCGCCTCCTGCAACCATTCGTCACCCAGCGACCAACCAGGGCCCACAGGGTTGGCCTGCTCCGGGTGCCGCCTACTAGACATTGTTGATTCTCTGTTGTGGCCTCTGCCCTCTGGAACGAACTGCCCCCGAGGATTCGGATCATTCCGGACCCTCCTCACTTTCCATAAAGCTATTAAAACCTGGCTCTTCCTGCGGACCAGGGGGAATTAAATTCTCCACTCAGGGATTTTATATTAGTTTTTTAGTGATATTATATGAGGGGTTTTATATTGTATTTATTGTGTTTTTAGATTGCTGTAAGCCGCCCTGAGTCCACTGGATTGAGCAGCATAAAAATTTTAATAAATAAATAAAATAAATAAATAATTCAAATTCCACAGTTTATTCAGTTATTCCATATTTATGCTTGTGTTTGTAAAGTAGACAATATCTGTTTTTATTATTTCCTGTTTCTTTACTCTTAAATATTTTTCCAGGTTCCATATTAAAGTATGATTTTTTAAAAAATATTTTGTCTATGGAACATTTAAGCAAGTGCCAGCTTAATCATAGCAACACGCAGAAAAACACACACAGCAACTTTTCTTCTGCATAATAATAAAACCAGAAATTGGTCTATTTCACTGTGTGATAGTTGGTTAGTATTTCCAGCTTTGTCTTATTTTTGTCTGTGACCACTGACAAGTACTCTGTGTCTTCCACTCAACATCAAGGATGTCTAATTAGGTAGGTTTGTGATGTGAGAGCTTCAAGTTTCTGCTTTCATGTCACAGATTTACCTAGTTAAGACATCCTTGATATTTATTCAGACTACCCAGAACAGTGCTGTCAGTGGAGCACTTTGATGAACAAACCTAGTAAGAGATAACAAATTTTCTCATAAAATGCCTTTTCACCAACTAAATTATCATTATTAATATCAAAGGGATCCAGAAAATGTTTTGCAAAGAATCCTATGCTATTGTCTAATATATATATTACCTAGACTAGATGATTACGTCTATTCATGGTAGATTCTTCTCAAAGATGCACGAAGTTTCACTGATAAAAATGGAAAGAACATATTTTAATTTTCTAATACAATAGTTTCTATTGTGGAAGAAACATTATTTATTCACGACTTAACAAAGTTTGGGATCTTCTGTTTAATTTCAGACTGCAGAACTAGAGGACAATTCAATGCATTTTCTTACCACTTCCGAGGAAGGCGCTCTCTTGATTATAGTTTTCGGGAAGATAAGCCTTCAAAATACCTAAAAATTCCAAGAGCATCAAGGTACATATCACAGTTTTGTTTACTTGCTACTTTTAACATTTATTGTACTGCTTAGGATTTAGTTGCCTGAAGCATAGGAACCCAAAGCATCCCAGCAAGTGTTTCTTAATCCGATCTATGTCTAAGATTTTATTTCAATCAGTTTGATATTTTCCCCCTCCATCATGTCAATTTTGGGAAAATGTCTATAGCTTGTCAACCTGTTTGATAGTCAAAAATACTTCAAAAATAATTCCTAGTTAGGTGCAATATTACAACAAATTTTCAAGATTCCAATGAGAAATTCTAGGGAGTAATTTTTAAATCTGCATATAGCCCTTTTAGAAAAAGGTCAAATGCAGATTGTGGCTCCATTTTAAAATCTCCTTTTATGGCATTCATTTCTAAACTCCATTCATTTCTGGCATTTCATTTTAAAACTCCACAAACTTAAAAAGCATGTTTGGGCTATTATTTATTTCACAAATGCACAAATAGAGTTTGCTTCCCAAATAAGTTTGAATCCATTTAGGATTGGAGCTAGATTTGGATTGAGCAGTCTAGGGTTGACTTGTCACTTTTCTTGATTAGGCTGAACACATCAGGTTCAGTAGGAGTTGTGATCTTATGACTCCACCATTATGTGGGAGGGGTTATGGATATCATTATCCATTCAGAGTCATGACCTGGTGATGGCTGCATCACATGGGATTGTTTACTTTGATGACATCACTGATTGCATTGCACTCATGTCAGAAGCACCAAGGGGCTTTCGGGTTGAAAGGATTAGCAGGTGACATAACCATTGCCTGCGGGACGCCCAGTTGGGGAGGTTCCTTTCATGGCTCCGGTAAGAGTTGGAGTGAAGGACAGGAGCTAACCTCATCCCATGGCAGCACTCAGGTCTCGAACGCAGGCCAACCCAGCATCCCAATCACAGAAACCATGTGCTCCCACACAGAGGTGATATTCAGCTAGTTCGGACCGGTTCGAAATTTTAACTAGTTCGGAGAACCGTCAAATACCACCTCTGGCTGGGGCCACCCCCGGTCACCACTGGCCCCGCCTGCTCGCCCTGCCTGCTCACCTCACCCCGCCTGCTCACCTCACCCCCCCTGCTCACCATGCCCTGCCCAGTCACTCCTCAAGTCCCCAGCATAGCACACTGTGCGGGTCCTCGCTTGCACACAATCTCTGCTTGCCTGCCTAAGCTGCCTTCCCATGTGGTGCTGCACCCCAACTGAGTGACCCAGATCTTCCTCCCTGGATAAGTAAGCCTGTGAGTTGCACTATCCCCCCACAGTCCCCGGAGCTTGCCTGGCTGGCTTTGCCACCACTCTCCATCCCAGGTGGTGGCACTGGCTGTGGCCCAGCTAGCTGCCCCCCCCCCAACTATTCCTGGCCTCCAGCTTGCCTGGCTTGCTTCATCACTACGGCTGCATCCCACCCGGCGCCGGGAAACCACATGCAGTGGTGGGATTCAAAAATTTCCCCTACAGTACTGTGGGCATGGCTATGTGTTCAACCAATCAGAGGTGGTATTTGCTGGGGTCAGCCAATCAGCGGTGGTGTTTTCTGGTTCTCAAAATTATCGCTACTGGTTCTACGGAAACTGTCGGAATAGGCTGAATCCCACCACTGGCCACATGGCCGCGCTGGCTGGGAGAGCAAATTCCCCAAGGATTTCTTTGCCTACCTGATTTCCAGCTCCTTCACGTTTCTTGCCATCATGTGCAGTGAAAAGAAAGTTTGTGTGGGGCTAAAAAAATAAGTTGAATCAATCAAATCCAACTTCTCATGAAAGAAAAAGATCTTACGAAGTTGAAATTGATTGAGTGAAATTTTTTTGGGGGTGAGATAACACATTAAAGATAGCCTGTTTGATAACAAGCTAGACAGTCAGATTTGTTTAAATCAACGATGCATCTTTTGCACAATATGTAACTTACTTTTCTTCTTCTTCCAGTTTTACAAGAGGGAATACATTCTTTAACAGCACTACTTCATCCTTTGGTGAGCACAAGAAAGCCCCCATAATGAATGATTTCAAAGAATTTGTTGGAGATATGCAAAAAACAATTACAGACCTCAGAAAACAGGTAAGTGTGAAAGGTTCTTCAAATAACATTAAACACTAAAATATTTTGCAGTCAATTTAAGAGTTGAAAGGATACTCCAGACAGAGTAGGAGGGTGGCAATTTTCACTTATTCCCCATGCCACCAAAACATGCTTAGGGCAATTTGTGGGCATGCTATGATTCCTTAAAGGTGGTGGCATGGACTGTAAGAATTGTGGAAAATTGGCAGAAATGCCTGTTATATCACTTCATGAATGAATTCCGATTATAATTTGCTTGCTTTAGAAAAATGTATTGTGTAATAGACAATTGCTTAATGTTTTCATTCAAGCAAGGTATTATTTTGAAATGTACTGAGGTCAAATATTATCCTGGATTAGGATTTGAGATTCTCCGGTTCAAGTTTACCTAACTCATGAAAGCTCACTTTCTTATAATGCACTCTAGCCTTCAGGGTTGTGTGGGGAAAAGTTGGAGGAAGGACTATTATAAGCTGACTTGAGTTCCTACCAGTAGGAGAGACATGTGATACAAATCTAGCAAACCTGTGGCAGAAATTATCATTTGGTTTGAACTAGGAAAATCCAGATTCATGGATTTCCTGTGGCTCTCGACTGTTGCGGACACTTCCGATGGAAGCGCCAATCCACTTCTCTGTAAAACCGTGAAAGTTACGTCAATCAGCCACTTTTGTGGTTCTAAACTCTCCCCTTGGGCTTAGAGGGGAGAGTGAGTGCTTTGATTAGAGGTAAAGCTCCTCTAAGAACCCAGAAAACTTTTTTGGGGGGGTTCTGAAGAAAGAGAGCTCCCTCGTAGATCGGAGCAGCTCCAGAGTTTTGCGATCCTCCTGCTTTTGCAGGAATAAATGATCGATCCACACCTGCTATTTGGGTTTACATCGGGGAAGAAAATAAGCAGGCAGAACGGACCAGGAGAACAGAAACAGCCAGGATTTTTAACTTAACTCCGAAAGTTTTTGATTGCCAATTCAGACTCTGCTTAAAGACTTTTGAAAATGGCATTTGGCTAGCTGGGAGAAAGTCTGAAAGCGAAAGTGTTCATTGGCTTGCAACAAAATATCTTTTAAAATTCTTTAAAAAATCAAAGATAAAGATAAAAAATTAGGAAAAATTTCCAAAAATATAAAGTTTAAAAAGGGAAGAGACTATACTAAAAGGAATTTTTAAACAACAAGATTGTTTATTTTTTGGTGAGCAAGAAGCTGGAAGTGATACTTGTTAAAAAAGAATAATTTTTAAAGAGCTTAAAAGTACAGGATGGATTGCCAAGAAGAGATCCAGAAATTTATGGACTCTATATCCTCACTTTTTAAAACATTCTCGGAGAAGTGGGGTTTTAACAAGGAAGAGGAAATTTCAAATGCTGTCTCAGAAAAGAGAAAGACTACTAACATCAAGACAGATATGATGTTTGGAATACCCAGGAAAATAAGATGGCGTCTGATGACAGGGCTTAATCTGCAAAGCAGAAGGAAGCAGCAAGCATCTACCAGAAGAAAATTCAAACCAAATAGAAGAATGGAAAAGACTGTCATATAAGACTGTCACATATAAAATCAACCTCTTACTTACACTTAATATTTTTCTTATGAAACATACAGTTTTTAAACAATCTGTTAAAAGTCTGCTTTTTGAACATTCCATTCATTTGGCAAGACACTTTATTTACAGTATTCCCATATTCCTATCCATAGCTGAAAAATTTTCTTTCGTAATACATTACAGCACAAGCTTTATTCATTCAGATATTGACCTATACAAAGATTCACTTACATAAAGCATTTGCATACATTAATGGGCTTGCTCCGTTCTTACAAGTTACAAGATTGTAATTTTTTTCCATAAAAAAAAAAACAAGCCACACTAACAAGAAAATAATAATCAATTATTTTACTGTGATGCCTTCAAACTGGACATGAGTTCAGTTTTTCATCTCCATTTCCACTGTCAGTCAAATTTTTAATGCACATGCTTCAAGTAAATGAATAGCAAAAGCTTCTACCAAAAATAAATATGACTCCCTTAGCTGGGTTTCTCCCAATGTTTTAATTACGGTAGCTCATTAAAATGTGGTGGTTCAGGGCTGCCTGTGTGGTTGATAAGATGCCTTGCTTGTTGCTCATTTGTCATATCTGTGTTAAGCAAGATATGTAGAAATCAAAAAGATGCCTTCAGAGAAAAGAGCTTTGAACTATTCATGACTTGATAGCTACCATGAATATTGCAAATATTCTATATCCTATACTGTAGTATTCTGCTCACAGTACAGAATCTAACAGGGAGGGGGATAGAATTATAAGACTATGAAGACCCCAAAGAAAACAATTTTGTCTGCATGCGTGTGCACATGCAAACACACACACACACACACACACACATACACACACACACACAATTTAGCATTGTGGACTACCTTCAGAGCTCTAACAGAGCTGGGAATGTAATTCTAGTTTCTTGTTTCCTTGAGAAGACCATCACATCACCAAGAGGGCTTGCAATCTGGGTGTCCTCCTGGACTCATGGCTGAGTTTGGAAGATCATATAACTGCCGTGGCCAGGGGGGCTTTCATTCAGGTTCGCCTGATGCACCAGTTGTGTCCCTTTCTGGACCGAGATGCCCTCTTCACGGTGACTCTTGCCCTTATCACCTCAAGACTGGACTACTGCAACGCTCTCTACATGGAGCTGCCCTTGAGGAGCACCCAGAGACTGCAACTGGTACAGAATGAGGCTGCATGGGTAGTCATAGGGGTACCTCGGTACTCCCATGTCACACCACTCCTGCATGGTCTGCATTGGCTTCTGGTGGTCTTCTGGGTGAAATTCAAGGTATTGGTAACAACTTTTAAAGCCCTACATGTCTTAGGACCAGAGTATCTGCAGGACGACCTTCTGGCACCAATCGCCTCTCATTGTCCGACCCGCTCCCACAGAGTTGGCCTCCTCAGGGTGCCCTCGGTTAGACAGTGTCGGCTGGCGACACCCAGGGGTAGAGCCTTCTCTGGGGGGGCTCCTACCCTCTGGAACATCTTGCCTCCGGGGATGCGAGCAATCCCCGACCTACATTCCTTCCGCTGGGCTCTGAAGAGGTGGCTTTTTTATCAAGTAGATTGGTGTTAGTCATGTCGACCTTTTTTAAATTGTTTTTAAAAATTTTAATTCTTAATTGTTCTTTCCCACACTTAAATTTTAATTATATTTATTGGAGAACTATTCGGTTTAATTTTATTTTAACTTTTGTATTGCGCGTTTTTATTCTGTACGCCACCCTGAGTCCCTCAGGAGAAGGGCAGCATAGAAACCCAATAAACATAAACAACATAAACATAAACATAAGTATTCAACTTTATGCATAGTTCCAATAAAGGAGAATATTTGTAGCTCAAGGAGGAAGTGAGGGGTCCTTAGTGCTCTCTGAACTTGCTTGTATTCTTGCAGATGTTTCATTACCCTAAATAAAGAATATCATCAGTGCTAGCACTGATGATGTTACTTACTGTAGTTAGGACAATGAAATGTCTGCAAGAAAACAAGCAAGTTCAGAGAGCACCATGGACCCCTCATTTATGCATTGTTTTTATTTGAAAAGCATACGGAAAATATCAAGGTTGGTTTTCTTGCAGGTGTACCATAATTAAAACCACTTAAATCTGCAAGAACATACGGGGAAAAACAGTTTTCCTACTTGTGTTGTAATGAGACGAAGGGGGGAAAATAAAAATATTACTTTCAGAGATATTGGAGTCATGTATACTTTAAGGTTGATTAATTATGATACACCAGTGGAATATGTAGTAAGTTAGTTATTTTGATCATGCAAAGCCTGAAGCCCAAACAGTGTTGAAAAACAATTGAGGTACATGAAGGGTATTCCCAGAAGATGGACCTGCTTGCTATTCTGCCCATGCTTGCAAGGTTTGCTGCACTCATGGACCTGGCAGTAGGTGAGGAGATGCCCCCTCAGTGCTCATGCTGTGTGCTTTCTTGTGCTGAATGCAACAGAAGAGTGGGTGTTCTTGAAACTAGCTGGAATATTGGGAGTTTTCTGCTGCATAGTGATGATAGAGAATATCTGCATGTTATGTGAGCCTATAGAACAGCAATGTTAAACATCTGCTCAATGAGCTGCATTGCTTGCCAATCTGCTTCTGGTTCCAATTCAAAGTGCTGTTTTTGACCTTTAAAACCCTTTTATGACATGCTAACTTTAAATTTACCAACAAAGAAATAAAGGGACAGTAGTACAGCTGTTTCAAGCTGTTTAGCTCTCATCAGCTAGCCACCCTTCTGGGATTCGGAGTATTTGGATCCCTTTCAGTCTGGCTTTAGGCCCGGATACAGCACTGAGATGGCATTGGTCGCATTGGTCAATGATCTCTGGCAAGCCCAGGATTGGGGGCACACCTCCATCCTGGTGCTACTTGACCTCTCAGCGGCTTTCGATACCATCGACCATGGTATCTGCTGGGCTGCCTGGAAGGGTTGGGACTGGGAGGCACCATGTTACGGTGGTTCTCCTACCTTTCTGGTTGGATGCAAGTGGTGTTGGCAGGGGGGCAGAGATTGAGCCCGAGGTCCCTGGTTTGTGGGGTTCCTCGGGGCTTGGTTCTCTCATCCCTACTGTTCAACATGTATATGAAACCGCTGGGTGAGATCATTCAAAGTTTCGGGGTGAAGTATCATCAGTACGCTGATGATACTCAGCTTTTTATCTCTACCCCGGAACGATCCAATGATGCCCTCGAGGTGTTCTAAAAAGGGGTGGTTGGAGACTGGATGAAAGTTCTTCAAAAGAGCTGGGTCCAAGGCAGGCTTCTTTAGGAGGGGTCTCACCACAGCCTCCTTCAGAGATAGTGGCATCGATCCCTCCCTCAATGAAGCATTAACAACCTCCTGGAGCCAGCCTCATGCCACCTCCCGGCTAGATGACACAAGCCAGGACGGACATGGGTCCAGTAAGCAGTTGGAGGCACTCATCGCACTCATGACCTTGTCCACATCATCAGGAATAACAGGGTCAAACTCCATCCAAAAAACCTGACTAAGATTTGTCCTGGTTTCCTCTGTGGCACTTGCCCAGGTGGAATCAAAGTCCTTCCAGACCTGAGACTTCATCCAGCAGATACTGAGCAAACTCCTCTGCATGTACCTATAAAGGCTCATCCCTCACTTCCAGGTTTAAAGGGAGCGGGTCACCTTAAACAGGGCAGCAGGGCAATTATCCACAGATGCAATAAGAGCGGAAAAATGCGAGCATTTTGCCACTTTTGTCGCCACTAAATAAGACCTAATAAAGGTTCTTAATAGTGTCCTGTAAGATTTGGAATTACTAGTCTTCCATCGGTGTTCTAGGCGTCTCTTCTGATGGTTCATCTCCCGGAGCTCCTCAGTGTACTATGGAGCTCTATGGGATCTGCATCTGTTGAGAGGCCGCAATGGCATAACATGGTCCAGCCCCCCCCCTGCTTCATTCC
>JANHFQ010001922.1:92172-103485 GCA_032468035.1 Aparallactus werneri
GCCAGTAGGTCTTGTGATGGTAAGGTCCAGTATGCTCTACTTGCGTATAGCCATAAAAAGGGACAAAGTGACTATTTTTCTCATATCAAACTAGGATCTATGCAAGTCTGACTTGGCCAAAAAACAAACAAACACCCACAATCTACTTTCAGTTCCTCAAAAGAGCAGATTAAGGCCACAATTCTATCTGCATTTACCTGGGAAGAAAATCTCATGTAATGGATATTAATATGATTGCACTATATAGAGAAAATGGGACTTCAATGCCAGGGGAAATACTAAGTTACACATCTGCATTCCAGGAGATGCATGCAAATCTGGAAAGCTAAAATAGAATTTGGATTTAAAAATGAAACTTTATGTCTAAAGAGCAAAGTATTTCCTATTTTGTCATTAAATGTTCACAATAAAATAATCCGCTGAGCTAATGTTTGGTTGATACATCCCAAATAATATCCAACTATCAGAGTGACTGCCAACTAAAAAAATATAAATATGTTCTAAGAAGTTGAGTCAGCTAAAGCAAGTAACAAGGAAAAATAATATGAAGGATAGCACTTATATTGTATGTGAGATGAAAAGTGGGGAGGATTGATTTCCAAAACAAAGATAAATCTTTGGGAAAAATTCTGAGAACACATTTAAAAATTGTGAAATATAAGGGATTTTACAGTAGTGACAGCCGTATTTAAAATATTCAACCTTAAAAGCATGATAAAACAATGCTGCTGAATTATACATGTTCTTGAAAGCAAGATGTCTTAAATTAGTTATAATGGCAAATGCGCCACCTATCAGCTACTAAGGGACATTACAGTTTTATAGCAGCCAGAGGTCAAGACACTACACATCAAGGTCAATACAAAGCAGACATTTCTAATACTTTTGAGTTGAACCAAGTCAACCTTACTAGAAAAAAAACTAGGGGGGAGGGGAATCTGTACAACAAGACATTTTTGCTGCACAGATGAAAAATGAAGCCTGTTTAAAAATAAGGAAAAACATGCCAAAAACTAAAAATAAGTAGTGTTGCAATCATTATTAGCATCTGCAGTACATCCTAGTAGAAGCAAGAAATAACTGTTGAAAATATAAATTGTTAGCTCTAAAAGACTACTGAGGTCGATGGCTCTTTCACCTATCTGCACATCAGTGATGATCTCTAGGAAGGAAGTAGCACTTACAAGTGCTGTTATTTTCCCTGGTTAATTTCAGAGAAATCAACAGTGGATGAATTGTTTGTTAAGAACTCAAAATGATTTTCAACTGCAAGGCAGTTATAATGTGTTTAAAGAAACAGCTGTGACCCTCTCTGTATATAGGGTATATTGCTATTTTTAACAAACAGTTAGCCCGAACTGGGCCGAACCGGCAGAAACCCACCCCTGTATATATATCACTGTACTGTGGCCCTAATAGGGTGATTAGAGAAGTGGAAGGAATCATCACTCTTCCACAACTAAGATTAAATAGGTCTTATACATTTATTAGATCTAATAGATTAAGATCATATAAGAACAAAAATAAAAAAATGGAGAGGGGAAAGGATGAATAACACCTTGGGTGAATTGCCGGACAGGATGCATGAAATATACGATTTTAATATTTGGATACCAACTTCTTTTTTGGAAGCAAGATCTATATAGACAACCAACCCACATATAAAGAAGCCTTAAGCCTATAAATAGGTGTACCTCTCCTTTAAGTTATTAAACTGGGATGAAGCCTATCTCACCATCTAAATATATTCATAAGGAGAGCAGGAAAGGGAAGCAACCCCACAACATGGTTAAACCAGTATGTGACTCGCACCTCAAGGTAAAAATTGCAAAGCAAACAAGTTTAACATTTGGAGTTGAACAAGCAAAAAGTTACATAGACAGACTTGGGAGGAGGTCCATTAATAAGTTATTTATATATGTTGTTTATGTTTAAAGTTTTCAACACTTTTCCTTTGTAAAAAGAATTAGTTTGGAAGACGTGAACAGCCCTGGATTGAATAACATTGCTACCATTCCATTGGTACCATTGTACCATGTACAAACAGAAAAATCAATCAAACTGTAAATCAGATGCAAGGCCAAATAGAAGTAAAGTATCACAACTCACCGGAAATCATGTGCAAATCAGATGCCATCCCCTTGCTTATCAGTTCATACTGGAAGCCTGTAATCTTCCTACTAATGTCCTGCTGAGGGGTAGCCTCAACAAAAAGCCCACCTTGGTCAAAGTTGAAGCAATACACTCTGGTAGGACTGTGATCTCCCTCTTGGACCAGTAGTTTTAGTTCTCCAGTTTTTTCCAAATAAATATTTGCTCCTGCAGAGTTCTTATAAGGTTTTATGCAAACAGTCCAATGTTTGTAAGAGGAAGAGATAATATTGGGTCGCAGATTGACGATCAATGCTCCGGTGGGATACATCCATTCTATGGTTCCTTCAGAACAACGGAGGTAGACTTGTTCAACATCTTTTCTGTGGGACTCATGAGTTAATCCACTAGGAAAAAATAAAGATAGAGACATTATAATAGAAGTGCCTTGATTTATTCTACAAGAATATTATTTGTACTCAGACAAAAGCCTCTGTGAAAAGACAATTGTGGAAAACTACAGTGAAATAATGGCTTCAGGCTTTTTAAGGGTTTAGAAAAGCTTCCAATTCTATTAAGTTGTATTGGCACTTGCCTCAAATAGCCAAATTAATCAAGTCTGTTAACATCAAGTCCATTCCAAACCATGGAGTAAGGTTCAAATTAAGTCCTTCCATAAAATAAATTAAGCAACAAGACCAAACTGTTTATGAGAAAAATGGATTAGACAAAATTTTCAGCCTCAAGTCCAACCCTATGTGACAATCCTACCAACCAACATGAGAATGCATTTATGTACCATAATCAGACATTAGATTTCCAATATATTACATTAAAAAGTTGCCAAAGCAATTTTAATAATATAAGTGTTAAATGTTAATCTTCTGCAGAAAGTAGCTGTGGGAGATACAATTTGGAGTGTGGGGAGAAAACAAGGGACAGCATACAATTATTATTTGAACTAAAATGAATGGAGATGCAACAAAATATGCTGTTCAAGGGTTTCAAGAAACTTACATTTTAATCATTAGCATCATCATATTATTTTATTGGCTGGAAACTAATCAAGAGCTGACAGCTTGTGGAAGAAGCAGCTAGTTCTTGATCTTCGTGCTTCTCAACTCTGAGTAGAACATTTGAGATATTGCCAATTTTAAGGGTTAAAAAAGTGGCAATCTGTTAGTGTGTGTGGTTACAGATTACAAGAATACTCTTCTCAAAATGTCAATACATTGTTGTGGTAGCAAGTTAAACTCAGAACTGAATCAAGACCACTTCTCAAGGCACCAGCTGCTGATCCACCAATTCTGGGTTCCTGATCACCTCCATTCATTAAATGAGAATTATAATTCAACCAAGTTTACAGGACTGTTGCATGTCTGAGTGTAGCCAGAATAGAACAGTCATAGTACAAGAGCTATAGTAAAGTCCTACTTGAAAATGTGAATTTGCTATTTCTTCACAACAAAGTCAATGCAATTGGCTCAGAAGCACACTGTTTGTTCCAAAATACAAAAAGCTTTCCAGTGCAAAAGACTGAGTCCTGAAACTCATTAATCCACCTATACTTTATCAATGGCCTTAATGTAATTTTTGTGAGTGGAAGTAGTTCCCACTTCAAAATATCACAGACTATTTGAAACTTCTCCAATGCCAAAATGTGACCTTTCAGTTTGAAAGAAAAGCAGGAGAGAGTATTCATGCTTTGAAATTTTTAGCAATATGTGACTCTGGGACTAAGCACAAACACAGGTCTGCAAGCTTTTCTTGTGACTAAAAGGAAAGAGGGTGCATTGTTTTCATTGAAGCTAATGATATCAAAGAAACCATAAAGGAATAAAGCAGAATTGAAAATACAAGCAAGTCAGGATACAAATCCACCAAGTTCCTACTGAATAGATGATTCACAATACTGAATGCATTTCAAAACAACTTGAGTTGACTTGGCTAAAAGCTCATGACCTAGTTGAAACTGTCAAGAGTTGGTGGAGATGGGAGAGCGCTCTATGGCTTGGAAGATTTGATGGAGACAGAAAACATCTGCCTAGAAAGAAGTTAGATGATTCATTACCAGAAGGTGTTAAGAGGTCTGATGGACTAACAAATCTTTCCTTTCCGGATAAATATGGTGATATCAAATGTCTGAACTAAGAATAAAGCAACTTCTCTAATCCACATTTATATATAGCCAGTTCCAGGACCAATTGCCAAATCATCTCATGTTCCTGTTATCTACTGTATGTAAAGAATTATTAAAAGTATTAAACCAAGCAAGTTAACTGCCCATATTTTGAAGCAAACCTGCACTGACTTTCAGGGTGCAGAAAAAGCTATTGACATTCACCTTGAGTTTTACATATATAAAATGATATTGGGTTGATTTCAAGGCAAGAATAAATGACCAAAATTCTTACGCAAACAAGGCAACCAAAAATCAAAACTTACTTCCCTCCCATTTGCTAGTAGAAGACTAATACATCCATGCAGTATTTTAGTTTTACCTACACATGACCGTATACAATAATTCAGTTTAAGGCAGTTAGCCTTAATGGAAAAACTTCAGAATTACCTAATCCCACCCACAGACAAGAAATTGCCTTGTTTATTTCCAAACCAAACCGAGATATGCCAACAGTATTCATTCTTACAAAGTGAAACATGCATTGACAGCTACAATAGTTATGAATATATATAAAACTGTGGTTCCCCTTTTTGTTCAGAACAATGTTATTTATAACTACTAATGGGAACTGCAGGCCTTTCTAAGACTAACCTGCTACGGGAACAACTTGACAACTTAGAAAAAACAGGTTTGGGGTGGTTTTTTTAAAAGAAGAACTTACTTTAAGTGGAAGGCCTGGCGTTTACACCTCTGTTATCATTCAAATCTTTAACTTTGAAGGCCGGATACCACAGATTAGTGGCAGCTTGTACTTTAGACCTCATCTGCTGCCACAGTAACAAATATAACTTCTAAGGTTACACAGCCAGAAAGAATAGGCTGTAATCCTGCATACAACAATGGGATAATCACTGTATAAAAACCCTTAGAGAAAAAGTGCCAGAATTTTGAAGATGGGTAATTAGGGCTGGACAAAAAGCCTTCAGAATTCAGAGTTGTTGATGCTGGCCATGGGATACTGAAAACTGTGTAGCCCAATGCATCTGCAGGATATGAGAAGTTCAACTGCTCCATTTTTTAAAAAAGAGCCTAATTTTAAAAGCTTAAAAGAATTCTCACGTACACATTAATGCCTGTTTATTCTTCACCAGTCTCGACAGATTCTAAGCAGAGACCACCAGTTCATGTTAGACAGAAGGAAGGAAAGCAATTTTGCAGCTTCCGTTTGTGCTCCTCTTGAGGTAAAATGGCGAGTCCCTCTCACCACTGGCCCTGCTGAACTTGCCTTTCCGGAAGGCCAAGCTGAATTTGTGACCTATATATCCCTTCATATTCATTAGCTCATTCTTGTTTTTTATTTATAATACCAGCCTACTTAATGAAGGCAATCTTGACAATCTGAAGTCGTGTGTGGATTTGAAGTCCACACATCTTCAAGACTGCCAAGGTTGAGAAACACTGGGTTAAGGACACATCAGCAGTAGGAGAGGGGAGTGTTTTTGAGAAAGGGGAAAACACACACACAGCACTTGCTGGAACTAACCAAACCTTTTCCCCCCAGGATCACAAAGCTGCTGTAAAAAGCAGATGTGTGATATTAAGAAAAACACAATTACTTTAAGGAACTACTGAGAGAGGCTGGATGAACCCCTCCATGAACACTGAAGCCCCTTTGAGCCTTCAATATTAAAGTATTGCAAGGCACTAGTAAACATGCCAACATCCGCCCTTGCACTGGTGGCCAATACAAAGCTTACTCAAAGCCCATGAGTAAGATATGAAGGCAATAGTCATATCCTACTATTGCTCCTTACTGACTAGGATTCAGAAACATATGCCTATTGCTGGACATTATGCATCTTAATACAGTTAGAAAGATAAGAGGCAGCTATAAGGAAAAACTTCCATACAGCCAAATCCATACAGCAGGAATTCCAAGCAATGTTCCTAGCTAGTCCTATCTGGAGGTGCCTGAGATGGGACTTAAAAACATGAAGCTTTGGCTCTCTTTAGATTGCTCTGGCCAGCAGAGTATTATGACTTACACCACAGCCACCTGTTTGGTCAATTCCATCTATTTTTCAGACATCTGATGTTTTCTTGTGCAATTGCAAGTGTCAGCAAGCATGCGTCATTCCCCGAAACTAAAATATTTAATGACAGATTGGGGGGGGGGAGTGTTGGGCAAGTCCCACAACAGGGAAGTGAGTCATGCTGCTCACACACATCCCTTGTGGCTGGCATTCAGGACACGGACAAGCCCAGAAGAGAGACTTCATTCATCAGTAGAGTAATATATTAATGGTTTAGTGTTGCAGCTGAGAGACAGACATAAATCGGGAATACTGCCTCTGTCCTTTATTTTATGAAGTGAGTTAAGCAAGTCATGCTCTTTAGGTTGCTCTTCCTCTAAATAATATTTCCATTTTATGTTATGGAAATATTGTGCCACTAATTTTAGGAAGAGATAATTCAGACAAGGATATGGCCTTTCCCCAAACAATCTCCCTAATAATCACACCTGAATCAAATGTGATAGTATGACATTTTGAAAAAGAAGTCTTGGGTGACATCTACAAGCCAATGTTCATTTTCAAAAAAGGGGTATATCTATGATCAAATACATGCATGCACATTTATGAACTTCAAATAAAAGAAAAATCAGGCATGAAAGATATTGTTCACTCAATACATGAACAAACAGAAGATGGTACCAGGAATTTTTGGTTTGGAATATTTTTGGTCTAATAAGGATACTGAGACACAATCAGAGATGGTATTCAGCCAGTTCTGACCAGTTTGGTAGTGATAATTTTGATTGGTTCGGGGAACCGGCAAATACCACTTCTGATTGGCCCCTCTCCTCCTTGCCCCGCCCCTTCCAGGATTCTCCACACGCCTCTATTTGGCTGCCAGGATGCCTCAGGGAGGTTTTCTAGGCCAAAAATGGAGCATGGGGGGTACAGTGCCACCCCCCCCACGCCCATATTTGGCTGCCAGGATGCTTCAGGGAAGTTTTCTAGGTAAAAATTAGGGTGCCAGGAGGGGTGTGGTGGCCAACCCAGTCACATGACCATATAGCCACGCCCATCAAACCACGCCCACAGAACTGGTAGTAAAAAATGTTGCATCCTGCCACTGGACACAATCTCTTTAACATCTGTAATAATAGATATACAAAATAAGTTCAAATAAACTTGTGAATCATTTGAAGTATAGATTCTTGATTCAGTGGCCACAGCAATTTTTGTGTAGGAGTCCACAACTAGTTTTGAGCAATAAATCATACTGATGTTGACAGAAGTTTGTTCTATGTTGATTACAACTCTGGTGCCAAAGAATTGTTTGTTTTGTTACATAAAGCAATTGTAGCAAATCATACTAACAGTAATATGGCAGTATATTAGCTGAACTTTGTTTTAGGTACAGGTCTTGTAAAATTATCTGATGACATTCAACATGTGTTCCATGCCACTATTTTCAGGGACTTATCTTTCTAGATAATGGAATTATTTTGCTACAGGGCATGTGACAATTCTTAACAGGTGAGATAATTGTGATTGCTAGAGTGCAATCTTTCCCCAAAAGATTTCCAAAAAGAATTCTCTCTTCCATAAAACAAAGCAAAACACACTAGCACACCTGAAAAACTGATCCTCACCATTTAAGCTGGGGCTGCTGCCCTAATATTGCCTCCTGTTTCCATTCATTTAAACTTTCCAGTTTCCATAAATCCAAAGAAATCATTCACTGTCATTCTACTTGTTTAAAAATACATTGCTTTGTAAACTTCAAATACAGGTTGACTTTGCTTGTCAGAAGGTCGCAAAAGGGGATCACATGACCCTCCCCACGATACTGCAACCGTCATAAATATGAGTCAACTGCCAAGCATCTGAATTTTGATCACCTGTCTGTTGGGATGGCACAATGGTCATAAGTGCGAAAAACGATCATAAGTCACATTGTAACTTTGAACATTCACTAAATGTTTGTTCTAAGTTGAGGACTACCTGTATTACTAAAGGGGGGGAGGAAGGGTGTCAGACACTCTTCCTCTCCCCCTTCACTAAAACAAGTAGTATTTCCCCCTTTCAGTAATACAGGTAGAGAAAAATGTAGAGGCTAAGGGGTTTTAAAGATTTCACAAGCATGGCGATTAACATAGCTGTGGCAACTAAGGAATTATGGCCAAGAGCTTTCTGTTAGCAATCCTGATTAAAATCTTAAGTAGCAGCGGTGACGTTATGCCACAGGTGTAAGAGAGACAGAGGCTCAGCTCAGACCATTTATGAGATCGGTGTTATATAATATAGCAGGTGAACACCAAAGGAAGTCAGGAGAATGTTAACTACCCTCTCTCTGGACCTCCTTGCCCACACATTGGCACAGCCAGTTTTACGGTTTCCAGGGAGCACCTTCCAAAGGTACACAGCAAACATCCAGGTTTCCAATCTTCAGAAACCATCTCCCCACCCCCAGTAAACAAACAAACAAACAAAAAAGCCCCAACTTCAATAATCCATGCATTTTGAGGAAATAAACAAGCCCGGTACTAATTCAGGTATTAATGAAAAGTAAAAGGTCTATTGGGGTGACTGGTTTAAAAAAAAAAAGCTATTTGCTGGCAAAGGAAAAAAAAAGCCCAGCGTCACAACTTTGATAAGGGCGAAACAATCTTTTACACCTTCGCAAACAAACCCTTCTCCATTTTCCCCCCTCTCAAGGGCGACTGGCGCAAAGCCTACCCGAGTTACGCTGAAGTTATTACTAAAAAAAAAAAAGGTAGGTCACCAAGTTTTAAGTACTGTATGTTATTCGGGTGTTGAGTTGCACAGATGTGGAGGGCGCTGCAGTGGTCAGGAGAGAAACTCTTACCTTTGTCTGCTGAGCGCTCTCCGGCTTCCCTCCAAACCACCCCCCCCCCCTCCGCCCTCTCTCCTTCGCTCGTTGCTTTGGCAATATACTCATCCTGAACACTCCTGGAATGTTAATCAAACTGTCCCTTCTCCTTCTTTCCTTCCAATAAATCAAAGCAAACAGCCGAGGGGAGAGAGAGAGAGAAAAAAGATTTCTTTTATCCCCCTTGCAACAATCAAATCCATGTGTCCCGGAGCTTCTGGAGCTAGCAAGCCCACACGGAACTATGCGCCCCCTCCTCCCCCCCTTCCCTTCCCGAACGAAACTTCTCCGAAGAGCGGGTTCGAGGACAGCTAGGATTCAACACCACCACCACCCATACTCCCCAACACAACACCCCCGACAGCTCTGGGATGAAGTGGTGGTGGTGGTGGTGAGCGGGAGTGGGGGAGGAAGAGACCCAGCTCTCCTGGATCCACGATTCCCCAAGCTTGGCATTCTTTTCCCTGGGAACCCCACTTCAAACTCTTCAATCGCAAACAAGAGGGGGGGGGAACAGGCTTTCAGGGGGGAAACGAAACAAGAAAAACGACCCTCTACAAAGTAGTGTTTCGTCTCTCCCTCCCGCCCCTCATAAAAGGAAAGAGAGACCCTCCAAGGGTCTCTTGAAAAGCAGCGCGAATCGCCTCCGACTTAGCAAAGCCAACCCAGAGAAAGGAAAATCGGATCGAGCAAGAAGCGGAGGGAGGGGAGATGTCCTGAAGTCTATAGATTCCGCAGGAGCGCACCTTGGGAAACAAGATCCCAGGAAAACGGGGATATGCCCGGACAAAGACCCAACCTTTGGAAACACACCTTTACAGCGGCGGCAAGTAAACTTCACGCAGCCGCCACCACCACCCCTCTTTGCCCACCGCCAGCTTCTTACCTTCCTCTCCAACTGCACAAGTCGCTGGAGTATTGCGCCGTGCAGCCCCTGTCCAGGACCAAAAAGCCCAGCAGCAGCAACAGCGGGGACGGCGGCGGGAGCAGCAGCCCGGGCGCCGGGGCTCTCCGCATGATCCCCGCCGGGCTGCCCCTTAGAACGGATCCAGCAGAGGAGGCGGGGGGGAAAAAGAGGAGAGCGCCCGTAGCCCGCGTTTACATGGCGAGAGAAAAGCGGAGCCGGAGCCAAGCGCTAGCGAGAGCCCATCCCCGCCGTCCGGCCGCTCGCCTCAGCAGTGCCTTCGCTCTCCTAGCCGGCGCTCGCTCCGCGTCCCAAGCTTAGCAGAGGGCGGGGAGCCGCTGCGCCTCGGAAACCACCCACTCCAGAGACCGCGGCTAAAACCGGCAATGGATTTCTTTTTTTTCACGGAGCGGATTCCGTGCCCTCCTGGCCTTCTTAACTCGGCTTTTTTCTAAGTAAACCCGGGGGGGTGGAACCCTCTCTCCGGTTTCGGAGTGACGGCAGCCAGTTGAATACAAACTACTGTACCGACGGCTTTCCTTTATGGGGGAACCTCGCAGGCCTCTATAGCGGATTTTAAACGTTCACTGCTCGGGCTTGGGGTGTTTTAAGAAAGAGGAAGCTAAGAAGGTTGGAACTTCTGCTAGGAGTATTTCTCTTTTCCCCCCCTCGTTTAAATGGCACATTGTTTACAATAATAAAATTCAAGGCAGTCTATGATATGAGACATACAGAAGGGAGAAGCTTTGACATTTTTTAAAAAAAGGAAGAAGCAACTGCAAAGAGGGGGAAATGCATGCTGAGGAGGAAATGCATGCCAGCTCCTAGCTTCCCTTGGTACAAGAAGGGCAAAACTGAGGCCAAAATCCAGGCCTGCACATCACTTCAGACAGCAGACAAAGGTCCGGAGCAAACAAGTCCATCCCAGACATACAAAAGCCCAGCAGAGTAACACAAGTGATCAAGTTTCAAAGATATTTCTCACTTTTAGTACTTCTGCATTAACTATACATTAATGCACCAAAAGTTAGGCCCTATAGACTGCTACTTATATAAATGACATTAAGTGTTTGAATTAGTTGGCACTTTCTTTCAAACATTTCCTTACTTGTTAACATGTGGCCTTTGACATTTTTAAACACAATAACATTTTCTCTGAAAAAAAGTTAATAAATATATTACAATTGGCCTATGGCAGGGGTGTCAAACTCATGTCATCACAGTGGCGCATGTGACGTGTCATGACTTTCTTCCCCTTCGCTAAACCAGGGCGTGGGCGTGGCCAGTGCGTAAT
>JANHFQ010001922.1:146054-160873 GCA_032468035.1 Aparallactus werneri
GCTGAAGAATGAGGTCTGCAGATTACTTCCTCATTTTCAAAATGGGGAACAAGGAGAAAAACTGTAGATTTGTCTGTTTAAAATCTAGGCCTTTTCTCATTTATCAATCATATAGCTGCCAATCTTACATGAAAGTGACTCTGGATGGTTTGCAGCACTTAATTAAAAAATTATAAATACATAAAAATAGTCATACTTAAAATGGTCATATTCTTTGAAGAGATTATCTAGAAACACTTGGATGTGCACACAGCGTTAACATGAGCCAAAATGGGATTGTCACAAAAAAGTTTGCAAGACTAAGCTTATCTCCTTGTGTTACAAGAGTTACTTGGGCATGTCATAGAATATGATAGGATGTCTTTACCAGTTTATTTGGCAAAATCTTTGTCAAAGTGCTCATGTGCATACTTGAATAAAATGGTAGATATGGGATAGATGATATTATTGTTCAAAGGATACATGATTAGTTGACTGAATAACTATATTCAAAGAGTGCTCATTAACAGGTACACTTAGCTTGGTGGGAAGTAAAATGTAGAATGCCAAAGGCTGTCTTGGCTCTGTGCTGTTCAACATTTTTTTGTCAGTATGAATGAAGAGGTTAAAGCATACAGTACATACTCAGAAAGTTTGCACTGTGAAGTGATACTTTAGATAAGAGAGAAGATTAAAAAATATCTGGCCTATGAGCTGAAATGAGAGAATGGAACTTAACACTGAGAAATGAAACTGCATTGGACAAGATTATGAGATGCATAATATTTTCTCATTAAAAAAAGAGAAATTTACCAGTATTGGAAGTCTAGTGCTTATGATGGTTTAATGCATATTTCCACATAGTTTGCTTGAAACATGCTTAAATTCAGCAGCGTACTATATTTCTACATAGTATGATGGTTTAATGCATATTTCCACATAGTTTGCTTGAAACATGCTTAAATTCAGCAGTGTGTGCTTTTCATTAAACTGGGCTTTTAGACTTCTTTTTTCAGTTTGGAGTGTCTGCAAAACCACAGTGGATTTTCAAAGCAACTGTTAGTTCAAGTCTGTTCTACATTTTAATGAAACAGTACAAATCTAAACCATCCTTTCTGATACAATTTAGTAATTAAATGTTAAATCCAGTATGGTCTCCACATGCCAATAACCACATCTAACAATGATGCTATTATTGCAATATTACAAAATGGTTACTCAATAGATGATCATATTTTATTCACATGCTGAAACCACAAGTGAAGGTACTAACAGAGTATTTTCTTTTTGTATTAAATAGCTAAACATGGACATTGTAAGATCTCTTATGGGATCATCTATATTCTTTCAGAATAAATGTATAGCTTGTTTCAACTTTCTAGCCAAATAATTGCTTTTTATATTATTTGTTCATGGGTTGGATATCTTTTAAGCCTTTCAATATTGAGAAATTATATTAATATGATGCCAGAGCCTTGAGTTAATCAACACAACTAAAACCTTCATAAGTTTTAATATTAACTCCTTTTCTAGTTAGCTGCTCACATATAGAAAATTAAAAATACATTTTTGCTAATGCTTCTTTTGATAGACTTGGGCTTTCTTGCATATTTTTTAAATGAAAAAAATAAACACAGATAGATTAATGTGAAGAAACTGACTTGTAGATAAATGACATAGGGAAATCTTACTATATTAATTGAAGATCAGAAAAAATTAAAATATCAAGTCTTCTTTATTAATATAAATTTTACCTAGTTAATATGTTTTTTGTTTTTCATTTACGCCTGGTTTTTAAAAAATGGGGTCATTTTGATAGATATCAGCATATCACAAATAACACAAGTAAATAGCCTTCAGTTATTTACTTTCACATTTTTCAAAATAATTTCTATTATTTTAAACAAATAAATAAAAACTAACCCAAACTAATTGGCAGTAATCAGGGAAAAAGAAAAAAGTAATAGTGTAAGAAAAGAAAAAAGTTAAGAAAAATAGGAAAGAAAGAAAAAAGTAGTGGCTTTTGATACTTTTCATAAATTATAATACAAATACATTTTAATCTCTAAGGCTGTATGTTCTTTCTGTTATCTATCCTGTGTAACCGTCAAAACCATAAGTCACAAGTTCATTTTCTTTTTCACAAAATGTCCATAAGAGGCTTTTAGTCAGCATTGAATGTAGATAATGTCTATTTTCTAATCAAAGAAATTAATTTATCAATTTCAGCAAAATCTGTCAACTTCAACAACCATTTCTCCATATTGAGCAGTGTCAAATATTTCCATTTCTGGGCACGTTAAATCTCACTAATTTTGATCATATGATGACATGATCTTCAATTGCTTAGATTTTGACAGCACAGAAGCAAAATAGTTACGTACTTGACGGAGTCTCAGAATATAAATGGGGATGTATTTTGCTCTTCTTCTTCTGGGGATTATGACCTCACTAATATTCTCTTGTGTAGATTATTCATATCACTCTTACTGCTTTGTTGCTGATTAATTATTGTAAATTAATTTAAGTTAATTTCCTTAAAATGAAGGTGAAGTCTCCTGTATTAAGAATAACATATTATACACACAGACCTATATAATATAGCCACTTGTCAAAGCATGGTTTATTATCTGTTTAAACTTTTTGAGTTCAAATCTTCAGTAGCAGCTGCAGCGATAGCTTTACAATATTCTCCATGTAGACCTGAGGCAAAGGAAATAATTTCAAAGCCAAATCTCTCCTGGAGTTTTAGAGCTGATCGGGTATATGGCTTTGGCCCTGGCCCATCTCTACAGCAGTCATTAACTATAATCATGAACACATGAAAACATGACTTTTCTTCAAAGCAAAATAAAAGGGGGCAGCTTATTGGTGAAATCTTAGAACTTCCTTCTAATTTTCCTTTTGTTTTTACCTGCGGCAGCACTTCTGAAACTCATTTAATTTGCATTCCATCATAATCTAATACAGCTTGCAACTTCTTCATTCCTACGGAATGCTTTCACCTATTACTTTATGTTGAATTTTTGAAAATTTGTTGCTCCAGATTCCTATTGACTTCCACTGAATTGCATCATTTTGTGCTAAACATATGTGCTATATTAAGTTATGAAGGGGAGAATTTTTCCTTAATTCCTCTTAATAATATGAATACCTGAGCCTTTTTAAAGCTTTAATTGATATGCTAAGCTTGATTGCAACTGATGGAAAAAAGCCACTCTTACATTCAGTGTTGAGTTGTGAATAAAGGCAAGTATATGTGTCCCAGGATAATGTTTCAGGATCCAATCTGAGTTGGTCACCTGACCAAAGGTTTATTCTACCAAGCTTTTGAGTTCGTGCTGGAGCCCATCCACAGGGAATTCTCTCTCTCTCCAGAATGTTGAGTTGTCCTTAAGTATTTCATATGTAGACTGAAAATAAAAGGGAAAAAAACCTTGAAAAAAGGCAGTGGCTAATCACTTCCACATCATTGGCAAGACAACTATATAGAAGTATTAATATAGGGAACTAAGCTTATTTTTAAAATCTAACGATGGCATAACAGTATTCAGAGAAAATGTGAAACCAAAAAAATAATTCCATTCTTGTTTGTTCAAGAGTAAATAAGAATGATTCATATTAAATGCAGATCAAACTACATTTATGTCCACCCATAATATGAACATATTTATAGTGACATTGGAACAACAAAAAATTGTATTTGACCCTGCATTCACTGTAGTTTTTGGTTTTCTGTTTCCTTATCAGATGTATGTTGCATGCTACAAGTAGTCCTTGATTTATGACCATTTGTTCAGTGACCATTTGAAATTATGGTGCTGAAGGAAGAGACTTAGGACCCCTGCCAGAAGTTGCTGCAGTGGACTTGTGGTCATATCAATAAAATTATGGCACTTGGCAATCTACCTGACCTTATAAACAACACTAGGGATCCAGCAGTGGGCCTCTCATTTGTCTTCCCCCATTCTTCCCAGCTGGGTTTCCATGGGCTTTTGGACATGCATCCCACCCCACTGTGCCCCACCCCCTTTTACCCATCCCCCCATCATGGTTCGTCCACTTATCTTTTCTACAGTTCTTTCTCTCCTACTGCCCAGTATCTTTTTTGTCTTTCATGTTGACAGTTGTTAAGTCTGGGTGTTCTGTGGCAAGTGCTTGTCTGTTTGAGATCTAAAGTTCCAGAGCACTTTAGCTTCTTCATTTTCTATTACTTTGCCTATTTTATAGTCCCACTAGTTGCTGCTTGCAGGCAAATGGCATTTCTTAACAGATTTTCCAGTGCATTATTGTTGCTACTTTGTCATAGTGTTGCTTGTAGTTAGTCTGTATGATCTTCTTCCAGCAACTAACTACTGTAGATTGTCTACTGTTTCTTCTGCTTTTTTGTAGAGGCATCATCTGCTATCTATTGCTGTCTTCTCAATTCTGATTCTGTATGCTTTTGTACTTAAGACTTGATCTAGTGCAGCCATAATTTGCCCCTCTGTCACTGTCTCCAACTTTCCTGCTCTTAGCCATTCATTGCCAGATTTTATTATTATCTGCTCTGCCTGCTTTTTTTTTAGTATACTGTACTGGTCATTTATTGTAATACTGTATTTTGCCTTGCCATTTATTTTTTTCTGTTCTTTATTTGTTTTTTTCTTGTAGGCCAGTTTGATCTATCTCTGTAAGACTTCATATTATATTAATTTCGATGCATCTTCTTCACTGTTCATCATATATTCTTCCAATGCTCTTTTCTTCTTCTTCAACAATCTGGTATACTTGCAACATTCTACTCCCACCTGTTTTCTTGGATAAGTTAAGTCAAAATCACTGTGTGGATGAAGGATATGCTTCATTGTCATTATTTGTTTGGGCTTTCTATATAGGGCTCTTGGTTCTACTTGAGTCCAGTCCACTATTCCAGCTGTGTATTTAATGACTGTAACTGCCCAGGTGTTAATTGCCTTGATAGTATTAGATCCATTGAGTTTGGATCACTTCTTCACTCTTATGATATATTGGCTTCTAACCTTCTTCTTGACTTCAGTGTGCTTGATGTTGTCAGTTTGTAGGATGCTCAGGTATTTGTACTGATGGTCTTCATCCATACTCTGATGTTATTTCCATAAGGGCATCTTGATTCCTTCAGTTTTCACTATTTTTCCTCCCTGGATGGTAAGAATGACACATTTGTCCAGCCCAAACTCCATTACAATATCTTGGCTGTATATATGGATAGTGTTGAGCAGAGATTCTATTTCAAATGGTGTTTTTCCATACAGCTTTATATTGTCCATGTGTTATTTTCTGGAAACATAAAATGTAGCAGTTGTACTCCTTCTTCCATCTTTAGACTTTTTGTATGTTCTTTACTTAGGCAGCAAGGACTGATTTCAAAGAGTTCAACACCCACTGTTGAAGGTCAGAATTTCAAAAGGTCTTGGATAGATCAAAGAGGATAGTTTAAACTTCAAAGAAACTCAGTATTTATTTATGGGTCAGGAGCATATCTAGTAATCTGCTCTTCATTTAGGGATTTAGTTTAGCAGTTCATTCTTGATAAAGTTGCATTCTACCTTTAAGAGCTGATTTGAAAGAGAATAAATTTGGGGTTTGGGTACAGGCATTTCATTAATCTCATACTCTGAATGCTTAATGAAACTTCCTGGCCACATGTGATTTGCATTGTGTATTTGCTTTGACTTGATATTTTTTGAAAGTTCTTTTTCCAAAACATATTTTGAGATCTTTTCCTAAATAGTGGGCTTTTAAATAAAGTCCCAAGATATTCTTAAAACAGAATTCCTTATAAAATTACAGCCTGATCTCCAGTGGTTTTTATAAGGTAAATTTACTAATACTGTTTATAGTTGTTCCAAGATACTCTTTGTTCATAAAAAAAATTACTAGTTACATAACAAGGCTGTGCATGCCTAGCTACATGTTTCTCAGACATTTAGAAAGTTTAATATAGATTATAGTGAGATTATTAGCATTTTGTAGCATCTTCATTTCATTCTTTCCTATTACAGGTTTTAATACAGAGCAGTTGAGGTATAGATTGTTAGGGTTTGCTTTTATAACACTGTTTCTTTAGTTTGACCTTAATACACTAAAAACAGTTTAAATTCAGTGGTAGGCTCTTACTATTTTTTCTTTAAAACTGATATTTTGATGATGGTAATTGCTTCTCTGCTTTCTTTCTATTTCATTATTGGTATATACAAAAAGGGAAAAAAATTTACATGAATAAATTCTGTTTTTATAAATCTTAAAAGAAATGTTACACATTTACGAATTGCACCAATTACAATAGATTGTTGTAAAGTTATGATGGAATGTTATACAATTGTTGGTTGTTTTACTCCTGTACTATATTTCTGATTTTGAAAAAGGAGAACATTGGTTGTAGAAGACAGTGTTTAATGTTCATTCTCAAGTGGTTGTCAATCTCCATTATTTTAACCAAGAGATAGTAAGATCTTAATGGAATTTATAGATGATAGAGTCTCTGAATTACACAGTGCCTAAAACTGTTGATTTAGTAGATTGTCATAACATAGATAATTTTAAAAATATTTTCTGGTAGATAATGATACCCTACGATTCTCAAGAATAGTCTTCAAAAGTGGGCAGTCAGTAGAAGTAATTCTGTAGTCAGTAACCACCAACATGACAAAGGGGTTTTTGCTTCAGATTCAACAGGGAATTTAGGTATGATAATTTATTGAAGGAGACTTTTTTATATCTTATCCCAAAAGTAAAGGACAGCAATTAGAAAGAAAATTGTTGAAGTTCTGAATGAATAAGAATGTTCCAATAGGGAATACACTACTGCTTTTTAAAAGATTATAAGGGACTATACTTTCTTTCAAAAGTTGTTTATTATCTATGAACAAGTCTTCTAATCTCCTCTGGAATTTTTATCATGATGACTTAAGATACAGAGAATAGAGGGATGGGAATTAACCTTCATATGTGTTTTTTCTCATCCCATAAAATATTAACTATCTGCTGTGTTTTGAGATCCTTCTCTTAAATAGTAGTGGGATGCTTAAATAACAGGGCCTTTTCTGCTGTGGACCAGGTATTAGAATAATTCTCAATAGTTCTGTATGTTTTAGTTTAATATTTAAATGGACATTGAATATTATAGCTAAGACCAGTAAATCAGCTTCCCCAAATAATTTCCTTAAATTGTAGTATTTTATTTTGAGAAGAGGCTTAAAATATTTTAAATAAATAGAAAGATTTTAAAGTTGTTAGTCTGAACAACAACTGAATAAACCCAATTTGTAAATCTTCTAAGCTATAATGTCCTCGGATTTAAGCTGCAAGGACTATGTACTTGGACAAGCTGTACTAATGTCTGTTATGTGAATATAATATCATATGAATTGAAAATGGACATAGCTAGATGAGAGAAAAAAATGGTGGGCTATATGGAACATACTTTATTGTTGTGAGCCACCTGGAGTCCGTGAGGACGTGCGCGGCATATAAATTTTAACAATAAAGTAAAAAATAAAATAAATACTTACAGATATGCTCATTAGAAGAGGATGGCAATTAGTATTCATTGTGATGCCATATATCTATTCAAATATTTGTCTGTGTGCGCGCACACACACATACCACATACATTTCTTTTGGGAAAACTATGGAGCTTAAATAATATTTCTGAGTTGTGTTCCTTGTCTACTACTTCATGCTTAGTAAATATTGTTCATTGACAATTCAGCAACTTTTTATGATAAGTTCTGAAACAGCAAGCTTTAAAATCTGTTTTCTTCTGAATATGCCGCCCTTTAGAAATGTATCAGCAAGAATACTTGATAGAAATCACTGATATTAGCTTTTCTTAAAACCTAGCTACTTTTAGTTCATCTGCCTCACAAACAGCTAGTGGATAACAATGCCTTGTACTTTCTAGAAGCCTTAATATGATTTCTTGATATTTCAAAGGTAAGAACTTGACTACAACCTGGCTACTTTTTCATTAATGTCTTTCACAGTTTGGAGTGGACTAGCTTATACATTGTACTGTACTTTAATTGGAAATGTGGCTTTAAAAAAGCAGAACTAAGACTAATCTCTCACCTCCTGGCAGCTGTTCATTAATTTGTATTTGTGTAGCTTTGGCCGGGTCAGTCTGCTTTGTGTACAAAAGCTAAGCTTTCTTATCTTTTTCTAAAGAAATGCCTTTCAGATCAGCAGAATTGTGTTCACCCAGCACTTTGTATTTGTTTTCATCTATTCTTCTGAATTACCCCATGTATAATTCTCATGTTCATCAAATTTATTTTATAAAACTCATGAAATAAAAATGAAAGTAAAAGAAAAGAAACCTTTAGGTACAAGTGATATCTCATTCTTAAATGAAAACAAGTTATCTGCCATTAGTTTAGAAAAGTCTGTGCTTTAAAACAATGCTCCTTTAAATGGATAAGATATCATGGAAGCCTTACTGATGGAATATGAGCAAGCAGTGCATTTTCTTATTATATATATTTAGTATAATTCTTATCCAGTGACTCCTTCTACCTTCCTTCAATAGCTCAGTATTTCTATTTAATAGCTGATTGGATTGATGGCAACTGACATGCTCAAATCAGAGTACTTATATGACACTGCAAATAACAGAAGTTCATTACATTTGGTGGTTTGTAATTTGGAACCCCAGTACATACTGAGGATGAAAATTCTGCAGGTAATCTTTGACTTAATAACTGCATGTTTAGTGACCATTCAAAATTACAGTGATTGAAAAATACGATTTTCAGCCGTTCCTTGCACTTATGACCATCCCAGCATCCCTCCCCCCCCAGTTATATATCAACATGTGTGCACTTGGCAACCAGCATGTATTCAGAATCATTGCAGCATCTTGGGGTCACATGATTGTCATTTGCGTCCTTTCCAGAAAGCTTCCAACAAGCAAAGTTGGTGCGGAATGTAACATACTTTGATATCAGAAACATACCATGATGTCAGGGGTTTTCTCAAACTCTTTGAAACAGAGAAAAAGATTCTTGCAAAGTCCTTTATAATTAGAACAGGGATTAGTGTTCAGAAATCTCAGCAATTGAATACTTTCACTTTAGCACCCAATTTATTTTTAAGCTATTAGGGCAGGGACGTCTTCATTCTCTTGTAAAAACTATTTAAAGAACAAGAGAATTGACTAATAGTTTTCATAATACTGGAGGAATGTGCAGGTGTTCTGAGCTAGTATTGTTTTGCAAATGATTATTTACTTTCTCAGGTTCTGAATAGTCTCTGATAGATACATTTGAGATAATATTATATAGCATTTTAATAAGCAAACTAATTAAGTGTGAACTGGTAACAGGTTAAGTAGCTATATAGTAGCTGGCTGACACAAGTGAAGTTTCAAGAAGAATACCACAAGATTAAATCCTTGATACACCTCAACATTTGTATCTATTATTGGGATTATGAAGTGTAGTAAATGCTTATCAGATTTGCCGCTAACATAACTTTGGGTGAAATAGTAATATTACAGAATGGTAATTAAATTCAAACAATAGCATGGAATAAAATAGTGAAAATAACAGTGAAAATTGACAGAAACAAATGCAAAGTTATTTATTTAGAAAGCAAATCAAGTGCACAAATATAGAATAGGTGAAATCTGATTTGAATTTCTTATTCTGAGGACTGAGATGGATGAAGTGGTCTCAATGGTCCATTTTAGTTGTATGATTATAGAAAAACTAATTTCATGTTTGTTTCAGTTACTATTATACTTTTAGCCAACTCTGGCATGTTTTTAATTTTCGAAAGAAAAGATTTTATATAACTTGCTAATACATTATTGTCATGTGCAATAACTTGTAAATGATGGAAAATAATACAAAGTAAACACTACTTGTATATAGTATGCAAATATAGTATGGAAATATAGTATGCAGAATAATTCTAATTATTTTTATATTTGTTTATTTGTTAAATTTATTTGTTGTTTATCTTATCATGGGGCTATTACTGATATAGGTGGCTTAAAGTAATAAAAAGGAAGAAAAATGAAAAGGCACATAAACAGAACAGAATATTGAAAAGGATTTCTCAAGCTAATATTGCAACTATTATAGAAATAGTGATGTTACACTATGATGTGAAAGTTACGGTAATACCTTGACTACATTAAAATAAAAACCAATGATATGAATTTGATTTGCTAGAATCTTAATGCAATCTTCTGTAGTTCAAAGACAGAGTTTAAAAAAAAATCTTCAGCATATTTCTTAAATACCTTTCCCATTTTGGGTTGTGTTATCTGCAATCATGAAATTTTTTTTCTTTCTATTTTCAGATTATAGGTTGCCAAATTAAGAGAGAACCAGCAGAAGCAACTGAGCGCTATACTAGGTGGATCAATAATTTAACACATGATCAGCTTCTTACTCAGGTATTTGAGTATATTTGTACAACTGAAAATTAGAGTGTATTTTCCCCATTTCTATTGTACATAGTTTGGTTTGATTTGCTTTGTCTGCTTTGGACATGGAAGCAGGATATTTAAAACCATCTGAAAGTAGGACATAATTCCATTCTGCTCACACAGTGTTTCTTTCTGTATATCCTTCTTCAAAATATACACTGGACATCTCCAGGATAGATTTGGATGAGTGGGATAGGGGAAAAACAGAAATGAGATAATGATCAACCGATGGAATTCTGTCATCAGAAAATCTGAGCTCAATTTTGCTTAGAATAATACAAAGGCATGCATATATATCTAAGTGGATTAAAGCAGCATTTCAGGAAGTGAGGAATAGCCAAATATGAATTAAAATAGCTAAGAAAAACTATATATACTAAACAATTTGTTAATTATAGTGGAACCTTGGTTTGCAACCGCAATTCGATCCTGGACTGTGATCGCGAACCAATTTGGTTGCGTTCTGAAGCGACAGTATGTGCGTGTGCGTGTGTGTGTGTGGTGATGCTGTCTGAGCATGTGCATGCACTGCATCCACATGGGTGTGCTGCTCTTCTGTCTACACAGGCGCTTAAGGAGAAATCGGTGTGGGAAGAAATCTTTCTGCGCCGTTTTTGTTTGCCAACCGAGTTTTGAATCAGGAACCGATTCAAAACTCAGCTGGCTTTTTTGGTCAGGAACCGATTTGGTCACAAACGGAAGTGTTCGCGAACCAAGGTTCCATTGTATCTTCTTAACATTATTTAAAATCATGTGCAACCATAATTAAGTTCTAACATAATTAAAATTGCATAACTTTGCATTTTCTTAGATCTTATGGGGAAGCCATAGAAAAGTTGGCTAAGGAGACATAAGGTTATGCCTCTATGAAATTATAATGTTTATTATGTGATTCCGCATCAGTTATTCTCCTGTAACTTTGGAATCATTTTTAATTTGCTTTAGGATATGAGAATGCAGAATAGAATTGTGGTTGGTAAATTCAAAGAGAGAAAGAGTGAGAAAGAATTGGGGGGGAGACCCTCTTTTTGATTTTTTTTGAAGTTGCTTCCAATAATTAGATAGAAAAACTGATGTTTTATTTATCTCAATGTTACCGTATTGTCTCTAAACTCTTTGTCAGCAAAGTCAAACAAAAATCCTACTACAAAAAGACAGAAAACACCATTTACAAATCTAAGGATCTCAATGTCCACTTATGCAGGTTTATTTAGTTATTTATTCTTTAGAAGTGTGAAATAATTTGTAAAATAATCTCTTTAAGCTTTATGCAACTGAAATAACACAAGAAGAGCAAAAATCCAGAATGGCACAAAAATAGCAGATTTTCAAATAAAGAATTGTATGGAAAAATAAGTGATGTTACTAATAGCAGCATCTACGCTTTTTACTAGTTGTTTGACCTGTTAAAATGATAACAGTTTTGTGCCATTTCCCTTTAGTATTTATTTAGAAAATTTATATGGATGCCAACTCATCGAAATGTGGCTTACAGAAATAAAACCACAATACGAAACTCAATTAACCCCCTGTCCCCAATCAACCCAACTTGATGTCTCTCTTGTCACATATTTTACTTGCATAATATTCTGGAAACTTCTATAGATTCGCTGAAAAATGTTTCATCTAGTAAATGTAATCTACCAAATATCCTAGTCCCCCCATAGAGTTTGTTTTGATCTTAGCTTCCCTCCCTCCCTCCTTCCTTACCTCTTCCTTTGTCCCCCAAATAATTCTTGTTTGTAACCTAAATTTCTTTGATAGCTTATCTCTATCTCATTTTCTTCCTTGAGGCCTATGGCCCTAAGCATATTATTTTCAAAATGTTCTGACAGTGAGAACAGGCAGGCAGTCAAAACTATTTGTTCAGCCGTAAGTACCAGTCCTCTCACCTCTCTACCTCCCTCAGGGACCATAAAAGCAGCTAACATAACCTTCACTTTCGAGTGAAATAGAACTCCTTTCGACTATACCATTGTTATCCAGGAAGTATAAGATGTTGAAGCACTGAAAGCCTAATTTGATCCTTTCCTCAGCGTAACAGTTGTTCCCTATCTTGATTGCAGTTCCCTTCTTCTTAAGAGCTCCCAGTACTGACCACACCAAATTAATTCTTCTCATCATAACCTTGAATATTAATAAAGCATAGATTAAATGCTGAGAAGACAGTTAGGGAGACTGTACCTGACATTGGGTTCATTGCCATGTAGAATTCTTGTTGCTTAAAGATGTAAATAATTTGGGAGTTGGCGATTCAGTTTGGGATTGCTACTGTTCAGATGCTTTTATAAAATGCTGTCTGGGTAAGGTTTTTTGGGTGCGAGTATGGGTAATGACCAATAGTGGAATTCAAAAAAAGTCCCTACCAGTTCTGTGGGCGTGGCTTGGTGGGCGTGGATATGCGTTCGGCCAATCAGAGGTGGTATTTGCCGGTTCTCAAAATTATTGCTACCGGTTCTCAGGAACCTGTCAGAACTGGCTGAATACCACCTCTGGTAATGACCTTATTCTATATCAGGAAAGAACTCTGATACTAAGATAGCAATTTCTTCTTTATCCATCGGGGGTGTGGTGTTGCCCCCTGTGGATAGGGCGTGCAATTTGGGGTTCCTTCTGGACGCGGCACTCACATTGGAGGACCATGTGGCTGCCGTTGCCAGGGGGGACTTCATACAGGTTCACCTGGTGTGACAATTGCGCCCCTATTTGGACCAGAATGTCCTACGAATGGTTACTCATGCACTGGTAACCTCCCGTCTGGACTACTGTAACGCGCTCTATATGGGGCTGCCCTTGGGTACCATCTGGAGGCTCCAACTGGTACAGAATGTGGCTGCGCAAGCAGTTATGGGAGTTCCCCGATACTCCCATATTACACCACTGATCCGCGAGCTGCAGTGGTTGCCGGTTGCCCTCCGGGTGAGATTCAAGGTGCTCGTTCTCACCTTTAAAGCCCTTAATGAGCAGGGTCCGGTATATCTAGGGGAACATCTGGTACCAATGTCCGGACACCCAGTGCACTCCCACAGGAGGGCCTCCTTAGGGAACCGACAGCCAGAGAATGCCATCGGGCTGGGCCCAGGGGAAGGGCCTTCTCTGTGGGGGCGCCTATTTGGTGGAATCAATTATCACCAGCCCTCCATACAATCCCCGACCTCCATTCCTTCTGCAGGGAACTGAAGACACATCTATTTTTATTGGCCGGCCTAGGCTGAGGGGGGTTAAAATTTTAAATTTTATAATGACTTTAGTAGGGCTGGGTTTAATTAATTTTTAATCTGTAAATATTGTCTTTTATTCTGCCTGTAAGCCGCCCTGAGTCCCAGGAGAAGGGCGGGGTATAAATGCAATTAATAAATAAACAATTAATAAATAGTCCGCTGCTTTGTCACTGTTCAATATCTCTTTTTGGGCTTAGTTTCATGGGGATATCCAAGTGCAAAACCTTTTGCCCACAACTCCCCTCTTCTTACTTCTTTAATTCTTTCCTCCTGCACTTTCTTTAATCCGGATGGATCCCGGCTTTGAGGCAGCCATTTCTAGTCACCACTTAGCCCCTCTTCGGCTGGGGAAATCCCGGATTCGAAGAAAAGTTGCGGTTCTCCTCTACCTTCCCGGGGGGAGCCCCCTTCGCTCTGCTACTCCTACAGAGTTGCTTCGGCTCCAATTGAAGCCCCCCAACAGGTAAGTCTGGATCAGGGGGCCACTGCAATCATGGCTCCCATCCAGGTTTGCCTGATGTTCCATTGGAAGTCTCATTGGAAGTTCCATTGGGATTGCCATAGCTTATTGCTGCCTCCATGCACCTCATTTTTGGAATCTGCATCCTATTTTTGGCCTCCGCATGCCCCATTTTTGGCCTCTGTGGATCCAATTTTCCACCCATTCCAATCCCAGCTGCCCGGAAGAAGACGAAAATGGGGCAATGAAAAATATGCCAAACCATAAAGATTACTATTTTTATTTGGCCCTGTCTTCATGTGAATCATTAAAATAACAAAGAAACAGACTTTTCTGTGATTGTTCATTCTTCAGAATCCAGTCAGGATTTCTATATTTGCAAAACATTTGATATTAAAACTGATTTATAATCATCACTTCCAATAAACGTCTTTGGCTCTTCTTTTATTTGTTTCTACAAAGAAAAATGTGAAATTGGAAGAAAATGATGGTTAGGGTCATATTTCATTTATATACTATTTTCCAATTTTGTTTTCAGATCCAGTTCAAGGTGCCAGCTAAGATGAGAAATTTTTTCCTTCCTTAAGATTAGAGAATCTAAAAGACTATCTACTGCCCAAAGATCCGCTGATTCAATTCTACAGAGGAATTATTGAGTCCATCATCTGCACTTCTATAACTGTCTGGTTTGGCTCTGCAACCA
>JANHFQ010001923.1:90330-101195 GCA_032468035.1 Aparallactus werneri
GGAAGGATGGAAGGCTGAGTCAACCTTGAGCCTGGTGGGATTTGATCTCTCAAACTGCTGAACAAATCAGCAGAGGTCGTCTGCAGTACTGTAGGAATGGATGTAGGCCTTAGAATGGTAGAATTGTCCTTTTTTGTGTTGACTCCTGGTGGGCAGGTCCCTGCAGTTTCTTGGCAAGGTTTGGAAAGTGGTTTTCCACAGCCTCCTTCCTAGGACTGAGAGGGATTAACTGACCCAAGGTCACCCAGCTGGCTTCGTGCCCAAGAGAAGGCAAGAACTCAAGAGTTTCCTGGTTTCCAGGCTTATTCCTTAGCCGCTATATCAAACTGACTGTCAGAAGAATATCTCAGAAGAATACCCTTATGCTCTGTAAACATTCACTTCAGTTCCACAAATAATAAATGGCATCGATATCCTTAACTATATATCTCATCCCCTCCAAAGCATAGTGGGGAAAACCTTCAGTCAGTTTAACCTGGGAACTAATGTGAATTGTTTGTATCTGGACACTGCCATGCATTTAAAAAATAGGAGCGCCCTCACATTTCTTGCACACTGAAGCCTATAAAACTTGGGGTTAAGGTCCTGATTTCTTCCCTCTCCCATTTACATGAATGATTAGATCAAAAGAAAGGTCATGCCAATTGACATGTCACTTCAAACTTGTACAAACTTTAGCCATTTCTGTACAAACGCGTCTATGCTTTCTGGAAAACTTCGTGTACAAATGCAATTTTTGTATTTTTGAAGAGAGATGAATCCAAAATTGTAAAATATCCTTATCTCAATAGTTTAAACAAAAGCGTTTTCTTAATGTTATATCATTTTAATTAAATGTAAAAAAGGGATCCCTGAAAACTCACCATGAAGGTAGAAATTCCAAATTCCCAAGGTATGGCTTTCTTCCCACTCCTTCAGTTTAAGAGAGGGGAAAGTTATTCTCTAAGTAGTTATATCACCTCTAGGAGAAGTGTATATTGTAACCTTTCTAAGTCCTCAGCACAATAAAAAATGACCAAGACGATCAAAATGAGCAGTGAATTTCTTACTTTTTGAGAGAACAAAGATTGATTTGCCAATGCAACTTGAAGTCATCCGAATTTTTCTATTACGCATAAAAGCATAATTTTTAAAAAGTTTTTTTTCTCTATTTCATAGCTTATTTTCTAGCTTTCTGAGTCTTCTCTGCAGAACAGCTCCAGGTCATCTCTGGCCCTTGTTTTTGTTACAAAACCCTTCAGTTCTCCAAACCTTTTGAAACAGAGGAGCTGGTTCCAATCCAAACCTTCTCGCTGCTGCGAAATGGTGTATAATTTACGGGAGATTCGGGTTACAGACTTTCGTATTAGTCAACTTGTTTGCAGAGGCACGGTTGCTTGCGCTGTCTTGGGTTAAAAGGCCTGGCGGGAGTCCTGTGATTTTTCTTTGTAATAATACTACCAATCGCGCCCCAACCGATCCTTATTGTAGTCTCCATCTCCTCGGCCCTCTTTCTTTCTAGAAAAGGAGCCAAGCGGCGTGCAGAAAAGCGAAGAGGGGAGCGCGGACGACCCGGCGAAGAAGAAGAAGCAGAGGCGCCAAAGGACTCACTTTACCAGCCAGCAACTGCAGGAACTGGAGGCCACTTTCCAGAGGAACCGCTACCCGGACATGAGCATGAGAGAGGAGATCGCGGTGTGGACCAACCTCACGGAGCCCAGAGTCAGGGTGAGCCACCTCCAAAGCGACCGCTCTCCAAATTTTTCCTTTCCTCTTCTCTCCCCCTCCCTCTTGCCCCGCTGTCTGCAGACTACGCAAAGGCTAGACTTAGAACTTTTTCCGTGGCAGTGCTCAGCCTTTCCCGGGTTGAGCGGGCCTTGCCTGGAAGTGAGCCCACCCCGTTCCACTGAGCAGCCCCTGAATAAGTGCCCCGGTGCCAGGAAAGCCAGGAGGGAAATTTGGTGGGATCCAAAGAGCTCCAAGGCTTACTAGCAGGCGTTTCTCTCCTGGTTCGGACTGTGAGGGGTGAAGATCGCCGCGCGGGCGCGGAGGCAGCCCGCGGAATCGATCTTTGCATGAGAACAGAAACTTTGCAGACCTCTCCGTTGCAGCAACCGCTGCGCTGGGTTTAAAGGGGGCCGGAGGGACGCCAGGCCCGATGGAGGCCTGATCAGGGAAAGCATAGGGCAGGCCGCGTAACTTCTCCCTCGCTTTGCACACCCCAGCTCTGAAGCGCCTTCAAGTTCTCAGTTCGGGAAAAGCCCGCAGAAGAAACAAAAACAAAACCAACAATTACGTGAGCAAAAAGTAAGGCGTAAATCCTCTTGGGCCGAGCATGTTGCTCCCCCGCTTGGCAACCTGCATAGGGGTTCCATTATTATCAAGCCTCGATTAGGGCGCGATCCAGATTTTATTGAATTGCTGCCTAAATTCGGGTGTCTTCCCACATTTTATTCGAAAAATCTCATCCCGCGGAGGTTTGCTTTCGAACCAGGATCTCCAAAGACACTTTCTTTGAAGTAAGCTCAAGGATTACCGGTGCTTCCCCATTGCCTTCCAGTACATAAAGGTACAAAGAAAAGGCTGCAAAGCTGGGAGCTACTTTAAACACATACACACCGAATTAAATCCAGGTGTAAACTCCCCTTAGAGGAGAGCCGCTAAAATCAGCAAACTGAGCTGTCTGCCCACACAGTTAAATCTCTTTGATTTCACTGGGTGCCCCTTCTAAATAGGGTTATTCCTTGATTAGTGGTTGGACCCTTTATTATTTGCTGCGTCCAACCCTCTGGACGCTTATCAAACGAGACTCCCAAAAATCCGTCGAAGGGATGGACGCCCAACACGTGCTCCTAAATCTCGGCTGGGCAATTCCGTGGAGGGTCAGTCCTGAGTGAAGTTTTGCCATCTCTTCGGCGCGGACCCTCGGCAGAACTGAGCGGAGCATCCAAACGGGGCTGCGAGATTTTTCTCGGGAGAATCCCATTAGGCTCCTCCACTCCAGCAGTTTGCAAAAGCCAGGGGATGAACGGATCTTGAACGACAATCTTAATAGCAATTCCTGATGGGGGAAAGACGTTTTTTCAAATGGTTTGAAATGCAACCTCTCCAGCCTTCCCTCTATCTTGAAGGAATGGCCTTGCTAAGAAAACAGAGTCACAAGCCTTTTTGCTTATTTATTCATTTATTTATTTGGTGGCCTGGGAAAAGCAGGATTTGCCCAAAATAGACAAAGGTCGCCCAAGATTTATTGTTTCCTCTGGATTGATTATAAATGCAGCCGTTTAATAATAACAGCAATTCTGGTTCATCTTCGGGGTGGAGGGAAAAAGGATGTAAGCCTCCGGGTGGATGGGCTTTGTGAATGCACTCTTTTTCACAGGAAGGGGAAATGTGTAAAAACACCAAATCCCCCCCCCACCCACAAAGTCGGGTGAGGGAGGAAACTGTTTTTTTCCCCCGCTTCCTACTTCTGGAAACGGGCAAGGAGGACAAGGAAGCTTCGGGAACGCGAGTGTGTTTCTCCCCCGATTTCTATAGCCTTCTATAGATTTCTATTAGTTCTGACTATAAATGGGAAATTTTGGGAGAAATGAGAATAGGGAAAGATTAGGGAGCAGCTATGTGTGAACGTGAGGCACATGGGCCAGGTTACATGAAACTCAAGCGTTGAACCCTCAATGGAACTATAATAGCAGGTGTTGGCTTTAAGTTTTGAACCCTGGACAAGGCCACAAAGCTGGCCAATAGTGTAGCTATAAAACAAATGCAAGTATTGGGATTGATTTGAGATCGATCTCTCTCTCTCTCCCTCCCTCTCTCTCTCTCTCTCTCTCTCTCTCTCTCTCTCTCTCTCTCTCTCAAACACACACACACACACACACAATGGGCAGGCATATAGCCAGACATAAGCACTTTAGCAGATGTCCTGTGAGGTCACTAGGGCCTAATTTCAAAGAATTGTACCTAGTTCTGGAATAAAAAAAAATCAGTGAGCAGGTTAAGTTGCTATCTTATTCATGGTGACACTGAGTACTCCCATGTTTAATGAGACTTTTACACTACAGAGTAGACAGAATAGCAGTCAGTGTGCCTTTAAAAGCATACATACGGTAGTAGAGGCAGGAACAGACAAACTCCATTACAATCACGGGAAAGCTGTCACACACGTATTACATGCTCAGCTAAACTCTTTCAAATGTAATGTTTGGCGTGCATCTAATCGTTTTGATTTGTGTATTGCCTTGTGTAGATGCATCCAACTGTGAATAATACAATAAACCATGATAAAGCAAACCACAGTTTACTGTGCCTGAGATGGACATAAAAACCAAAATTTGGGCAGAATTGTGGCCAATAATGGAAGTAAATCATAGTGAATTGAAAGGTTTTTAGGTGTGTTGCTTTCAGAAAGCTGTATTAATTTATCTGTACAAGTGTAAGAACTGCACCAATTGTTTAAAAATAACCAAGAAAGAGTAACTAAATTAAAATAATATTAGGGGGGAGGAGGAGAGGCAGGTATTTGGAATGATATTTATCTACTTCTTAACAATGATACACTGATCATTTTAATACTAACAGCCAGTTATTATATATGAAAAAATTTGTGCCTCTCAATTCACGCCAAGCTGAGTTTATACAAAGATACATCACTACAATGCAATGGAGTGATATATGGAATGATTGCATATGAACAATTGCTGGGTGATAGGTTTTGTTAAAATCAATAGACTCTCCAAATCATGGACAAGAGAAAGATTAAATTTATCAGAAGGTGGGGTTATTTGAGATTCCAAAATCAGCTAAGTGTTTTCTAGATAGACATGGCTCCTTGAGCTGATTGTCAGGGATTTCCTGCCTTCAATGGCAGGAATTGAAGTTTGTTTCAAGGGATCCAGTGTCAGAAATAACCTGCAAGACAAACAGGATTTACATTTTATTAGTCATTCTCTTTGCTTATTTTATATGCAGGATTCTTAGATTATTGGTTTTGGGTCTCTCTCCCTCAACTTCATAGTTTGTGTTATGCTTTCAGGAGAGTAAATGAATCCTACAACTTCTGAAGGTGTGGGTGTATTTAATTCCTACTGGGTTGATGAATGCAGTAGATTTAATAGGTTCTAAATGGAGATCACCCTAAAGGTATGGCAATATTCCAGAGATAAAAAGTTATTGAGGATTCTCTATAATTTATTGGGGCCCACAGGGAAAAAGATCTACTGAAGTGTTATCCAAGATCAGCCTGGTGTTATTTAACTTTTTAAAAAATAGATCTTATTAGATTTCAAAGGAAATCAGATTGTTGACATCTATTTAAAATCGATATATGCACCTCACATTCCCTCCCCCAATGGGATCTACAGAAACTTAACTTTGCCAAGAAGGCCTTGACAACCTTCCTCCCCCAATGCTAGCAGAAAGATCAGGCTGTAGGAAAATCAAGAGGTTCCTCATTATTATCATCTGTAAATTAGAACCTTGCAGCCTATTCCTGTTTCTTTCACATTAAGATCTACCAAGTTCCATAAAGTTTTTCTCCTGAAGAAAAAGACAGCCTTGGCTTTCAATCCTGCAGCTGCTTACTGAGAGGGAATTGGATGGAACTTAGGGTCTGCCCAAGACTTTCCTGAAACTTTTAAGGGCAAAAGTCGTACCAAAACAGTTCTTCCATACTTCTATGTATTTTCTTTTCTGCACTGTCTGTACCTTGAAGTCAGCAGAGAAATCTGAAATGCTAAGCTTAGCGTTATGTTTCAGCTGATTAGTTATGCTGCCTTAAAGGAAAAATAGTAAACCATCCAATCATTCCAAAGCCTGAACTATACTTAATCTGATGAGTTTACATGCCACACTGGGGGGATTCCTCTTTTAACATAGCCTTGAGGCTGCCCCTTAATGAAGCATTTTGAAAATTGCATGGCAACCTGCTTTTGTGATAAAAGATGGGAGGGTGGGAGACCTAGAATGCTGAAAGAAATGGCATTTTACATTGAAAGTCAAAAAAATTAAAAACACACTTCTAATCACAATTGCCCCTCAACATCATCCAAATTCCCATTTGGAGTACATCTATAGAGATACACTTCCCCGAAGATTACAGTAATGCACATTTTTTTGGTTAATTTTGGCACAATTCAGCCAAAGTTTGTATAATAAAGTGCAATTGATGCCATTTGGCCCATTCTGTCCATCCCCATATTATTCAGCATATGAGCTAATTAATTGCTACAGGGTTAAAATCCTGCTGTGAGCAACAGGGTTGTATTTTGCTTTTTCACTGAAATTCCATGAGAATTAATGAGTTTGCCCTATGAGGAAGGAGCACTTCAGACAAAGTTATTGACCCTAATAATTTAATGTGGAGGCCGGACTTGGCTTCAGTAGGGAAGGATTGCTTCCTAATTAAAGTAGGATGTTTGCTATCTTCAAGCAGAGGATAGGCAGCCATCTGATGCTTTAATTTAGATTCCTCCACCAAGAGGTTCAATCCAATAGTCTACATTCCCTCCTTCAGACCCTCCCCCCACTGTGTATAAAGTAGGGGGGAATCAATAGATTGCTCCATATCCTTCCAAATCTTAGCTCAAACTCCTCTGTAGTTGTATTTTTCTGAAACTTTAATTCAGCCAAATATGCTAAGAGGACTTTGAAAAGATCTAGAGGCAGCATTAAAATGTTTAGCCACGGTTTCAGGAAATCCTTGTCTGGAAGTACGTTCTGAGAAGTGAATTTCAAGCTGCTTTTCCTCTAGCAGTTTCAGCTAATTCTTCCTCCCCAATTCCTTCTCTTGCTCTTTCTTGTTGAAACTTGCATTTTTGTTTTCATTTGGTTAAGCCTTTCTCCAAACTAGCAAGCACATTTGATCTGCAAAGAACTTTCTAAAACAGGGGACAAAATAGGCACCCACAATCCTGTGAGTTGGGCTCAGGAATTACATAGCCAATTTCAAAACCCCTTGCTTTGTTTTTGACAGCCAATTTGGTGTTGTGGTGGTTAAGGCACCAGACTAGACACTGGATGACCCTGAATTCTAGTCCTGCCTTAGGCAGAAAGCCAACTGGGTCACTAGGGGCCAGTCACTTTCTCTCAGCCCTAGGAAGGAGCAAGGACAAACTATGCCTCAAAAACTTTGTAGGAAGGCAACTGCAGGGACTTGTCCAGGTGGTTTCTAAGAATTGGACATGGTTCAATAGACGGTGGGGGAGAGTTACACTGTAGTCCCCCAGAATTACAGGGCCATTGCTTTGTTTTCGAGAGTACCTTTAGGAAAAAAGCATTCCCACAAAGCGGTTAGATTCCCAGTTTGGCTGGTTTTTGCTCTTAACAATAACTTTTTGTACCTGCTTGCCTTAGTTGACAGCCAACTCCTTTCAAAATCCTAACCTACCAGTAATGCAGGCAGTTCCACTGGCCATATTTCCCCCAGGAATCGTATGGTTCTTAGAAGTGGCAGACCCAATGCAATTGTGACTGCGTCTTGCCTCAGATTATGAGTGAGATACTTGTCCAGTGTTTTTGAATCCGTGGATTTTTCATGAAAACAAATTGAAAGCCGTTCCTAAAAGATTATTTTCCCAAAGATTGCATCAGCTTCCCTCCTCTCTTAGACCCCTCCCCAGGGCATCTAAACTGATTGCCTTGTCTAGCATCAGAACTATAAATACTGAACATTCAGTTGTAAAAGGAGATGCCACTTTTGGTGAAAGGCAAAAGATACATAGGACTGCCTGGCTGTGTCTATCTTTGGGATACTTGCTCCATCCATTTCTAATTTCCAGAAATAAGGAATTTTGTTTGTTTGTTTGTTTTTAAGTTGGATAAAGCCACCAGGATCAGTCTGAGAACAGCAGTTTGGGCAAGAGGTTTGGCCAGAAATTGGTTAATGGAAGGGAAACAAGTAAATGAAATCCAGAGATCTCGAACAGGAAACAAAGGAGATGCCAAGTCAAGGCAGCAGTCTGTAAGCAGGGATTTCTCAAGGCCCCAATCGCAAACCGAAAAGGCCATCTCCAGAGAGAAATGCTGGCTAACCATCTAATTAAATGCACATCTGGGACAATCCTTATCTGCTTTGGAGATAAAGTGCCACCATTGAAAACACTGATGAGATGTCTTTTTCCAGGATAGCTTGTTAAAAACAGGGACTTTCTGTAAGGTGAAATTTTATTTCATGGCAAGTTGCTTTTCATGGTGGCTATGACTGACAAGTTGAAGACGGGAACATTTGGAGGGCACCAATCTTATTGCCACTTTAAAGACTATCTACTTCAAAGTATTAATTCTTATTAATATCAAATATATATCAAATATATTAAAATATATCTCTTTATTTTCAATCGCATAAGACCAGGCATGTATAAGCTGTGATCACAGCAAATACCCCAACTAGGCAATCAGACTGATTAGCAGCCTTTCTTACTAGAGCAAAAGTGCAGGCTTCTCATAGTTTACAGTGAAGAAGTTCCATAGTGTTGCATAGGATGAGGCTGAAAAGAAGTAGGAGGATCTTTTTTGCTATTGACTCCCAAAAGAAGATTGAAATATTAATTAATAGGCCTGTTTAATGTACTGAGTAATGAATAAGTTAATGCATTTTTATTATACTTTGATAGCTTTGATCTGATTGCAACCAGAGTTTTGCTTGTAGCTATCTCAGCCCAACCCACCTCATAGGGTTGTTGTAGGGAAAATAAAAGGAAGAAATTTTGGATATGTTTGACACCTTAAGTTATTCAATAACAATAACAACAACAACAATAATAATAGATAGATAGATAGCTGCTCCAGAAAGAGTAAAATATGTAAATTGATTAGAAATGTTGAGAAACTTTCTCAACCATTCCTTGTTGCTGCAGGACCTTTTAGGAGAAAGTATCCAGAGGGGTGAGTTGGCTGAAGAGATAGTAGAAATCTAGACACAGGCAAAAAACGGTGCAACACAACCCAAAATCAATGTAACAAACTTACCCTTCATGTTTATAACAGTCCACCAATCCTTTAAATCCCCATCTCTATGGGTAAAAAAATTTAAGGTAATATAGCATATCAATAGAAGTTACCAGGTTAGCTTTACACACCAAACTTAATTTGAATCTCTAGTGGCTGAACCCCAGAATGTATTTTCAGTCCCAGGTCTTAACTTAGCTCATGACAACAAAGATGCCCAGAATGGCTTTCAGATTAGCTACATTACCTCAGATTAGCAGAACTGTGTGTATGGTTGAGGAGAAAGAATGGCTATTCAACAGATATGCAATTTAGTTTGGCACCTCTTCTTTCAGAAAGAAAAGTAATGCTGGAGAACTTTTCCATTAGGTTCCCTTCCCTTCCAAATTATTATACGGTATTAAGTTTTGAGGGGGGGTCTGCAGCAGGGGATTCTGTAACTAGTCAACTGCGACAGCTCTGAATCATGCCAATCAGTCTGTAGATTGGGAATCGGTAGCCCCTGGGCTAGTGGGCAGCCTTGGAATCTGGAGAGCTGGGGACAGACAATACTGGGTCTTTGTTTACTTTTCCCCAAAGACTCCTACAAAAGATTGTCTTTTTCTTGAGCAGCATTTCCAAATGGGCTGTAGCTGCTGACCATTTTTATTTTGTATACAGATAAGAGAAGCGTTCTTAGAAATTAAAGGCATACTGGAGTTGGACAATTTACTTTGCAAAATGTCAGCAGTCAATGTGATGATTGATCTTTAGTGACCACATAGATATTCTCCATAGATTAATCCCCAACTTGGTCCTTCAGCTCTTCCAACTGTACACTCTTTGCTACTGTAACCAACTCTAACCATCTTAAAGCTAGCCATCCTCTTCTTCTCTTTCTTTTAGGTTAAAGTAACAGTAATTAAAACTAAAGAGGAAATGTTGCTGTGCCATAGGCTGTGTGAGCTCTTTGGAGCCCACAATGCCATGATGGGAACCCCAGTTCTGGTTGGAATCTTTAATCAGTTCTATTAATTAATAATTGGGGGATTGCTCTCAGTTTCTTGCCATAACGCCTAGGCAAATTTCAAGCTGTTTTTCTTCGAACCCTTCACTCATGAGTGCCGTTTGAACATAGAAATTCCCAGTTCATTACTTTGCTCTCTGTGTTGAGCTTGAAGAGAGCTCTCAGTTCTTCTCCATAAAGATGCACCCCTGGTCACCCAAATCTTCATTCATTTCAACTGCAACTTAGGGCAGGTGGATAGAAAAACAGCCACGCAACAAAATATCCAACAACCACAGCAGATGATTTTCCAGCAAATCACCATTTTTATCCTGCGCCCTATAGGGAAAAGGGAAATCTCCCTCACCTCCACTCCACTGATGAATCAGATAGTGTCCTTATCAACATTACTGCACTGAAATAATGTGCCTATGCCTTCTTCTAGGAACATTTTCTGACTTTCCACGCAGTAGTCTTGAAATATCCTGATGGTCTCATTACCAAGAACTAACCAGGACCAGCCTTGCTTAGCTTCCCAAAAAAACCAGATTGTCCACATTGTATCATGACTTTCTCAGAGTTGAAATGACAAGGTGTCTGTTCCAGTATGACTTCCCACGGTAGATGTCCTCAGGTTGTGTCTAATAGATTGTCATCTTAGGATGATGGGCCAGAGAAGGGACCACCTTGGAGAAACCCTCACTAAGTTTACTAAGTTTCACCTGGAGGGACAGCAGGGTGGACCGTGGGCGTGCCCTTCCACCCCTCCCCCCTTACCTTAGGCAGACAGGTGCTAATTTTAGGCAGGCAGCCCCCCCTCCCCCCATCGGGCGCGCAACCGCAGTGCCTGCCTGTGGCCATTTCTAAGCCTCCGGGCCCCATTTTACTACTACTACTACTACTACTACTACTACTACTACTACTACTACTACTATTATTATTATTATTATTA
>JANHFQ010001924.1:10568-24432 GCA_032468035.1 Aparallactus werneri
CTGATGGAACCTGTAGGAGGCCAACTCTGTGGGATCTAATAGGATGCTGGGAGGCAATTGGTCATAGGATGCGGTCCTGAAAGTAACCCGGTCCTAAGCCATATAGGGCTTTAAAGGTTATAACCAGCACCTTGACTATTACCCAACACCCTTTCAGAACACAAGCCCCTTCATTGCACCACCCTCAGACATTTCAAGCAAACTTAGAAATGTTTAGGATGGCTTTATAATTTCTGTGGTGAAAGATCTGGCTTTTTTTGGCAAAATATTTTTTTTACTATCTCCAATTGTGTTACTATTTTTACCTGATTCTAGAGAGATATGGCTTGGCCATAATGACACATACAAATGTGATTATATATAAGATTAGGTTAATATAATGATGTACTATATATGAGACTATCCTTAGATTGCCATGAAGTTACAGTAATTAGGAATAGGAACTTCTCAATGATAGACCTCAGGTATACAACTCACTTCCAAGGCAAGTTTTCACACTGTTGTCTTCTAAACACCAACTGAAAAGATGCCTGTCATTACAACAACTGTTCTAGGACCAAGTTATCTTTTAGATGGCTTTTTAAAAACATTTTTATGACTTGTTGCATTCTTATGATTGTTGTTGCCTTTATTTAATTTATACCCTTCCTTTATTAATTATAATATATAGTTAATATTGCTCAATGGGGATTGGAGCATAAGTTGGAGTATATTTCCCCAGCAGGAAAGCTGGCTATTATAACTTTTTGTGTTACAAGCATTTTAAAATCTATTTTATTTTTTGGGTGGCATCATTGTAAATCTGTGGTTATCTTTTTTTAACTTAATATGTTAGCTTTGCTATAGATTTTCTTGGCCTGCTTTATTATCCCCACATACAGAGCACAGTTTTAAAATATTTTTTCTTCAGTACAGTATCTATCAAATGAAAGACTTTTGTTTATGTACTGTATTGAAGTTCCCTGTACTCCCAATTATCAAGTGCCCTTGAAATTTTTTGCTTATTTTTGGGCAATGTGCATTCCCTACTAATTGGGCTCATCCGACTTTCTGGTGCCTTCAGCATTTATCAACAATTTGAAATAACACATTTGGTCTTAATTATTTCTTTAATGACAACTTTCTTCAGTGTTCCATGATCTTTTGAACTAACTTCTAGTAGACCCAAATACTCCAGAATTAGTTAACCAGGAATAGCTTTTCCACATTAGAGTTTAGTAACAGGTGCAGTGATATTAAAGAGCCAATTCTTTCTTATGCAAATAAGATTATTCTGATAATAAAGTACTGTATGACATTTCCACCAACTTTATGGTGCTGCTATTCGAATTAACTTTAAAGCCTTCAACCCTTAGGTGAAGCTGCCTGAAGGAGTATTTCCTTCCAGATTGCTGCCAGGCCCAGAATTTTAACCTGAGCAATTGATTAGGAGTAAAAGGGGTTGACAGATATTAAATCTTATTTGCCTGTTTGCTGGCAAAGTTCATCTATTAGAAGAAAAATTGTATTTGGTTATAATGTTGGACTACAGAAAATCTTTCCCACAGAGGGTTTTCCCATTTTGGTATTTTTCAGATTTGTTTTAATAATTCGTTTTAATGAAATAAATATAGTATCATTAAAATGCAGAAGCAGTTATGACTGCTTGTGTATTCTAAATGCATGGGATTGTGCTGGAAGAAAAAGAGTAAAACACACATATTACAAAAAGAAAAAGTATCTTAAGTCTGCAATATTACATTTTTTGATTGTATATATGCTCATAATTAAAGTGTAACAGCATCTCTTTTAAGACTTCTGGCATCATAATCAGTTTTTAAAAATATTTTTACTCAGTATTCTTGTTTGAATGGTCAGATTATGCATATCTTCTCTATTTTTCTGTACATACATATAGACACACATACATAATTTGCATATATGCTTATACACACAGAGATTTATGTATTTACATAAATTAGGTTACACATATTACATCTCTCTCTCTCTCTGACATGTATATGAAATATGAACTCTAAAACTCCAACATTTTTAACAACAAACCTACAAAAAGACAGTGTATTTAAAAAACACTAATACATATACCGTATATACTCGAGTATAAGTCGCATTTTTCAGCCCCAAAAATGGGCTGAAAAAGTCACCCTTGACTTAAACTCGGGTCAACTGATTTTCAGGCCTAAAGTGATGCATGCAGAGCACGCGCTAAACTGCCCATGCATCTCTTTAGGCCCAAAAACCTGCTGATTTACCTTATTTTTCAGTGAAAATTTTGTTTTTGGGCAATTCCAGGCGGCGGGGATTGGTGGTGGGGTGTGCAATGCACAGAGACAAGGCCTGTTTGTGCTCTCTCTGGCCAGAAATGGGGGAAAGAAGCCCCATTTCAGGTGCCTGCTGGAGCCAGAAACTTGTCATGTTTTCGGGCGATTACAGGTGGCGGGGATCAAAGCCGCCGCCGCCAATCCTTCGCCCAGGTGGGCTGGTCCCTCGCCCTTCCTCTTCCCCCCTGGCAAGGCAGCCCTCCTATCTGCATGCCTGACGGTCCTCCTCAGCTCTCCCAAACAGTCAGGGTGGTGGCAGCAGTGGCCACGGGACACACTGCCTGCCTTTTGCACATTGCCTGTCCCGCCTGGGTGCTTTTTGCTAGCTCACTCGCTGGATGACTTTGGCTGGCTCCGTCTTAGCTGAGAGTGAAGGAAGAAGCTGGGCGGGAAGAGAGCGTGGAGAGGATGCGCTGCAAGATGAGGGGGGAAATGTTGGGGGGGGGCGCCTGTGGACCCTGCTGGCACTTTACATACGGAGGACACAGGCATTCTGTTTCTGCAGCTTGGGGCTGGAGAGGGGTGGGGCGAAGCAGTCAGGGGCACCAGCGAAGGCCCCCTCCTTTCCGTGGGACAACTTTTGTCTCCATTTCAGGACGGGACTCTCCCGCTTGCGCTCACTTTGCCACCGCTGCCTCCTTCCAGCATGTGTGGATAACATGTGGTGGGATGTCATGAGAATGAGCGCACCAACGGTCCTGGACTCTGTGTGTCACACGTCCCATCGCCGATCCCTGCCATGTTTTCGGGCAACTTCAGGTGGCAGGGATTGGTAGAAACAAAAACAAAAGTACTTCTGTGCAAAGGAGTGGGGTGTTGCTGGCACCCCTGACTGGCTTCGCCTTGCCCCTCTCCAGCCCCAAGCCGCGGAAACATGATGCCTGTGTCCTCCTCTTGTAAATTGCCAGCAGGGTCAGCAGGAGCCCCCCGACATTTCCCTCCCTCATCTTGCAGCACATCCTCCCCACGCTCTCCTTCCGTCTGGCCTCTTCCTTTGCTCTCAGCTAAGATGGAGCCGGCCGGTGTCATCCAGCAAGCGAGCTAGCAAAAAGCACCCAGGCAGAACAGAAACAGGCAGTGCTCAGAAGGCAGGCAGCGTGTCCCGTGGCCACCGCTGCCGCCATCCCGACTGCTTAGGAGAGCCAAGGATGACCATCAGGCATGCAGGCAGGAGGGCTGCCTTGCCAGGGGGGAGAGGAAGGGCGAGGGACCAGCCCAACTGGGCGAAGGATTGGTGGCGGTGTTGATCCCTGCCACCTGTGATCGCCTGAAAACACAACAAGCGCATTGGCAAAATTTCACTGGAAATAAAGATAAGGAAATGCCAATCTGACAAATCCTACTTGAAGCAGCCTCCACCTTTAGTCTTAACCTGTGTTTTCCATATACCCTTTAGAATAATCTACCTGTATGGCCATTTTGTAGCACATGTTGGGCAGTAATCTGGTGATAGCCATTTCAAACGTTCAGGCTTGCAAATCTGTTTTAGTAAGTGAAAGGGGGAAAAATAATTAACAAGTGGAACAATAATTAAAAAGGCAAGATTATAATTTCAAAATCTGTTCACAAACTCTTATTGTAATCAACTTGTAGATTCCCACCAAACCATTCCAATAATTGACACTAATTTGTATTTTAACTTTTTTTGAATAAAATAAGAATAGGAAGAAGAAGAAGAGAAATATGAACTCCAAATAATATAACTTTGGCACACTTTGGTAATGTACTATTTTTACAACACAACTGTGCTACTGCATTATACAGTACACATGTATCATTTGCAATATGTTTGTGCCTGTCATTATCATGCACATATTAACTATTTGCACTTGACTAAACACAGAGTTAAAAACAAATTCAGTTTAGATATATTACTTATATCTCACAGGGGGGAAAGGCAAAGCTTATCACAAAACTCATTAATTTGGAATGTAACTTGCACTAACAATTTGCTCCTGGAATTTAAAGGGCAGCCAGAAGATGGCATGTGACCTTTAACAGGAAAGATTTATATAAGAAGGGAGTTGAGAGGAAATGAGATTCAAAAACTAGATTTTTTTCTTCAGGATTTTAATATTTAGTGTGTACTATTTAAACAGAATGGTCTACAATTAAATGGTATTTGTGGCTGATTCTTCATTTCAATTTGTGTGTTACAGATGTACTATTCTTCCAGATTTTGTAATACAATCCTTAAATTGATATTGTGTATGACCAATGCTAATGGTGGACTGCAATTCAGCTATTGTATTGATTATGTAAAGAAAACATTTAAGTGTATCTTATTAGATCATTAATAACTTGCATAAAATTTGTAGACTTTTGTGTTATGAGTTATATGTTACATATTTTAAGACATAAGAAAATACGTCTTAATTGTAAACAGGCATTGTAAATGGACATTAATTGTTTACATCTTAATATTGTATTTTGCTTGACATCTGTTTTTGTTTGTATTTTGTTCATATTTTTATATTTTAAACATATCTAATTATTCATTATGCATAAATAGAAAGTATCTTGCGCCCGGGCCCCGTTTTCGCTGGCAGAGAGCTGCAGGAGGCCATCGCAGCCGAAAACGGGGCGGGGGCATTTTCCCCGGTAGAGGGCTAGCAAAACAAACTAAAAATAAAAGGAGAAATGAGAATGCAAGAATGGACAGAGAAGGAGAAAGGGAAAGAGAAAAGACAAAGAAAGATTAGGAAAGATAGCAAGGAAGGAAAAAAAAGAAAAGGAAGGAGATTATAATGGGAGTGAGGATCTGAGGGAAGTCCCACCGTAGCAGGTGATGTCAAGCTGGCCACACCCACCCTGGCCAAGCCTACACCAGCCACACCCAGTGCCCTCCCCCAAGGTCAAACACAACCCTGATGCGGCCCTCAATGAAATCGAGTTTGACACCCCTGCTATATGGAATATTGTCATTAGGCATTATCAATCTCTGTCAACCTTAAAAACTGTCTTCTATGCTTTTTTAATACCTTTCTAATAGAAATGTTTACTGCTAATAATTTCTGTGTTGCCATTTTTAAGATTGAAATCACATATATGTCTTTTTATATTTAGTATGATAGAAGTTCTATAATCTAAGACTTGGAAAAAGAAGACATTAATGGATAGTTGAAAGAATGCATAGAAATCAGTTTGTTAAAGTCAATGACCTAATAAATTTATTATGGCCAGGAATGTTATGGCAGTCAGATCTTCCTAGGTCTGAGTAGGAATAATCAAGGTCATCACAAATTTATATCTAAACATTAGAAGAATTCACTATGTACATTACCCTCAAGGTTGTTTGTTTGCTTTTTAATTTGTATAGTCTGCATTTTTAAAGGAAATGTAGATGCTAGATCTGATAAAGTCATTTTAATTTTTGAAGCATTTTTGGCTACATTGAAATATGAGCCCACTATTATGAATGGTAGTAATAATGCAGCTTTACAAATAGTTGCATATGGGATGGTTCAAATCCTAGAATCATAGAATAAAAGAGGCCAGCTAGGCCATTAAGTCCAACCTTCTGGTAATGGCAGGAATTCAGATTAAAGCGTCCAGTCAGATGATTACTTGAATGCATCCATGAAGAGAACCCCACCATCCTTCTGGATAAATAATTCTATTATTGAACAGCTTTTCCCCCAACATGCAATTGAATTTTGCTTTTTGGTAATTTATATCCATTATTCAATGTCTTACGATCTGAAATGTGAGAAAACCATTCATCTGTTATATGAGCATCTTTCAAGTATTTGGAGAGTGCTGTCATGACCTCACTGAATCATGTTTTCTCGGGGCTAACCATAACCAGCTCCTTCAATCTCTCATCCTAGGTTTTACTTTCTAATCCCCTGGTTATCTTTCTTACGCTTCTTTTAAAATGTTCAATTTTCTTGAATTCTTCTTGAAGTGTGATTTGCAGACTTGGATACAGTAATTAAGGTGGTATCAGAAGAAAGTAGAACACAGTGAAATATTATTTTCCATGATTTGGAAATTACAGGTCTGGATGAAGTCTAAAGTTACATTTATAGTACTTTCTTAACAGGTACATTACATTGCTGGCTCATATTCAGATTCAAGATCTATCTCACAAATATTATTACATGGAGTCAGATATCCCACATCCTCTATCAGTACACTTACTCTTGGGTATCAGCAAGGATTATTATTGTTTCTACATTGCATTATGCTGTTTGTTTCTCCTGCTTGTTGGCTGTAGGAGACTACAAGCCTTTAATCTCAAGATAAAGGTACAGAAAAAAACTTTATTACCCATAATTAAAAAGTGCATCCAGATAATGTACAGGTGACTTTTAGTTTTTTCTGTAACACTAAATGTTGCAAACATTATGCCATGATGACACTTCTTATTCCTTGAGTATTGTTAATTGATTGTACATTTATTTATTTAATTTATTTGTTTGTTTATTTGTCAAACATGTACAAGATAGCAGGTATAAATATAAACATAAACATGAGCAAAAGAAGTACATACAGGTAAATTGAGACAGTAAGACAGGGACAGAAGGCACACTGGTGCGCTTATATACGCCCCTTTATGGACCTCTTAGGAATGGGGTGAAGTCCACGGTAGACAGTTTGAGGTTGAAGCTGTGAGGGTTTGAGGCTGCTGTAACAATGGAGTCAGGTAGAGCATTCCAGGCATTGACCACTCTGTTGCTGAAGTCATATTTTCTGCAATCGAGTTTGGAGCAGTTTACGTTGAGTTTGTATCGATTGTTTGCCTGTGTATTATTGTGGTTGAAGTTGAAGAAGTCATTGACAAGTAAGATGTTGTAGCAGACAATTTTGTGTACTATGCTTAGATCGGACTGCAGGCAGCCCAGTTCCAGATTGACCAAGCCCAGAATTGCAAGTCTGGTGGCATAAGGGATTCTATTGTGGGTAGAGGAGTAACGTCATCCCTCTAGAATTATGTAAATACAGTAACATCTTCTACATTGAATAATACAGTAACTGAATCATGACAATTGAGAATTAATAATATGAAATTAGTGTCTTGTATCTATGGCACACAGAACAGGTTTACACCTACCTGCTGCACACAAATACCAGCCTTGTTACAAAGTATAGTTTTTCTAGGTTTTGCACAGCAGCAGTTCAAATACGTCAGAAGGTGACCTGTCTGTCAAATCAATTTTAATGAATGGATAAGAGGCAATTGTACTTCCAGACTTGTGAATGCTTTCTTAAATGAGGTCTGGTTATTTTTAAAAAAATAAGAGGTGTTAATATGTAAGCAATGTGAACTAAAGTGTGATCTGTTGTGGTGTAGACAGATCCTTGTGGCATTCAGTGCGAATTTTGATTTTAAAAATGCTTTTGAAAACTTTTCATTAAATGTGAGTAGTTTGTTTTTCATTTCCAAATTACATATTATATTACATTGAAATAAAAGATTTCCTCTCTGCTTTTCTCCAGTTACTTAGAGCAGTGTTTCTCAACCTTAGCAAATTTAAGACATCTGGACTTCAACTCCCATGGCTTGCTGGAGAATTCTGGGAGTTGAAGTCCAGATATCTTAAATTTGCTAAGGTTGGGAAACACTGCTCTATTTCATCTGCTTCCTCATTTCTCTATTGTCATGCAATGTTTAAACTTCATTAAAATAACAACAATGTAAATTGATAATAAATTCCTTCCCTTCTCCAGTAAATAAGTCAGTCTTGCTCTGCAGGGCAAATCCTCTCCTAGATGTTTAGTTTCATAAGCTAATGAGAAAAGGAAATAGACCTATCCCACTTCAAGACAGCCATTCTCCCAAATCAATTAATTCAATGCCCATTACAGCTTTTTTTCTGCTCTATGTAGTGTCACTGAGTAGTTAAAAAGATAAGGAGGCACAATTGGGGGGGGGGGTGTCATTCTTTATTATTACCAATAGGGCAGAGGAAGAAAGCATGTAAAGGAATAGTCATTTTGGGATCCTTCTTCCCAAGGAATATACAGATTCAACAATGCATTGCAATAAATAAATGTAGATCTAAATATACAGTAGTGTGAGTACATTTCAGGTAGTATTTGCTACCATGTGGCTGGCATGAGCATCCAGGGGGGCCAAATTACAAGGCATGTATCATGTCATAATTACATACTTGTGTTTTTTTGCATGTTAATATCAAGGGTGCCAGTGGGGGTCTGCTTTCCTCCTTTTTGTTAAGCCGTAATTTGTTTGACCCTCGTTAGCTGGATTCACATAACACAGCAAGCCACAAACAATGGATTACAAACTTGTGCTGTCTAAATTCATGCAATGCAGCCTTCCAAACAGACAAATCTCACTGCAGCTTAATTGCTGCCAGAAGCCAATCCTAAAGTGGTGGAGCTGGACTAGACACGTTTGTCAAAAATATGGGAAATATTTTTAAAGGAGAAAACTGCTCCAAGGATTTAGGAATGGGAACAATCTTGCTAATGCTGCAACAGGCTAAGCTAATTAGCATCTAATTCTGCCTCTGGACAGGCTGATTCTTCTCTTTCTTTAGAGAATGTGTAGAAGAATCTACAAGTCAGTCACTGGTGCTGATTATACTGTATAGTATATACAATGTGCTACTTTCAATTGTCTAATTTAATATTGGGGTGTAATTTCCCTCTTAATAAATCTGTAAACGTTGCCAGATTTCTGGAATCCCCTGTATTCTTTAAATAAATGATTTTCAGTTAATTGGTCTTAACTTGAAAGCACTTGACATTATGAAATAAGCACCTTTCCAAACATTATAGACTTGTGTGTTATGTGTTCATAATAAGTGTACAAATATAATATAGTTTAAAAAATGAAATCCAAGTATTAGTTAGTTTTAAAAACTGCAGTATCTGCACTCACTGGAGTCTAGTTAGTTCAAGAAATTAGGCTTTTTGTTGTTGTTACTATTGTAAGGCAAGTGTCTTTTAAATTGGATTGAGATGTGTTGCCATACAGTACTTGTTTTGCTGCAAGAAAGAAAGAGCAAATGATCTTGGAAAAAGAGAAGCCTTGGGAAAAAAGAAAGTCTTGGCAAGTTAGCACTGGCTATGAATTACAATTAGGTTAAGAATCCAGAGGGAATGTAATGTTTATATCCATAAATAATCTGCATTATCTGTGCCATATTTTTACTGGCATACTACTATAAGGCTATAACGCATAGCGTCCTATCCTTTAAATCGGTTGTGCAGTATGAATGAATAAAACAGTTAAGTATTAAATATTATATTAAAAATGTCTAAACTGGAAAGGTCGTAGCTCTGACATGGTATTCTTGAAAAGATGCCATGTTTATCTCAATCCCAGTGTATATACTACAAATGTTAGATGACCTTGGAATGGATGAAAGGGAAGCAGAAAAAAAGAAGGAGCAGAAGTAGGAGGAAGAAGAAAGAACTGGGTATTATAAGCATAAAAATATCCTGAATCCAGGGGTGGGTTTCTACCAGTTTGACCCAGTTCGGAGCGTGCGATCATCAAACTGGTTGTTAGACTGGTAGGAACCCACCCCTGCCTAAATCTCTGTACAATCTCACCTCTGGGTCTCATAAAGGGGAAAGCCTCCAGGTGCTTTTGTGCAGTGCCAACCAAGTGGAAGAATGCAAGAGGCTGCCTTCTGCCCCCACAGTGGGACAGTTGCTACCACCAGGGAGCTCAAGGCAGAAGAAGAAAAATTGAGAAAAGTAATGAATCTTGGAGTACAGGAAGATAGTTCAATAAACCCGGGCTATCCCCCTGGTTTGAAATCTGAAGGCTAGGCAAGTGGGAGATCCTGAAAAAAGAAGATCTCCTTCAAAAAGAACTGCCAAGAGAAGAGAAAATGGGGAAAGCTTTAACATAACACTAAAGAAAATGTAGAACATCTGGAAGGCCAAACAGCATGATTGGCAAGGTATTATTAGGATTTTGAACAGAGGTGGTCTTCAGCCGGTTCTGACTGGTTTTGGCATACAGGTAGGGAAAATTTTGACTGGTTTGGAGAACTGGCAAATACCACCTGCCTTCACTTTTACCTCTCCTATATTCTGTTGTTTATTAGCTCAGCTGATTTGCATGGAGAGCAGATTGTGCCTCAGCTGAACTAAAAAACAGTGCAACTCACCAGGGTCGATACAAAGCTTAGTCTCTGAGCCCTGTGCACGTTTGGCATGAAGTGCATGTTTGGTGCACATGAGCATTAGGTGCACCTTCACAGCTTCCCAGTGTTGATACACAAAGCGGTGTTTGAGCCCTGCGCATGTGCATGAGAAGTGAGCTCTCCGAACCAGTAGGAAAAAATTTTGAAACCCACCACTGAACTTGGAGCTATGTTTGAAATGAGGTACCAGGAGGAGGTTGTGTCAGGAAGAAGAAAAGGAAAAAGTAGAATTGCTTAATATCTTTTAATGTCTTGCTTCCCTCAGAAAAGCAAGAGCACTTTTTGTAATACAATTGTGGATCTGCAACAGAAATAATTGTACTTTAATTGGTTCTGTAGCATGAAGGGATAGGTCCATGGTGTTCAACATCTTTATAAATAACCTAGGAGATAGAACAGAAGGGATGTTCTCAGATCTGCAGATAACTCCAACACGGAGGGGTTAGCTAACAGTTTAAAGCAATGGTCCCCAACCTTTTTGGTTCCATGGACTGGAAGTGGCAGCGGCTGTTGTGACGGGGGAAAGGGGATGGTTGGAGACCCCTTGTTTCAAGGATAAAATCTCAATCTCAGTCGTGGCAGATTTCAATATTGACCAAATCCAGTAGGATGATATTCAACCATGACGCGTAAGATGCTGAATCTGGAAGGAAAAAGTCAAACTCATTGATACAGGATTGTGAAGATTTGGCTTGATGACAGCGCTGGTGAAAAATATATAGGAGTACTAGAATCAGTATTATTCAACAACTGAAAAAGCCAATGCAGTCTGGGTCTGTATTAAAAGAAGCATTGCATTGAAATCATGGGAGGTAATGCAGATAGTCACATGAGTCACAATGGCAATTGGGACTGGGATTGTGGTTTCTTGAGGTTACAATGCAACCAGGACTGACAGGTTTGATGTTGCTAAGCAATGTGGCTGGAAAGCATCATATCAAGTGACCACATTTTTTAGCAGTGGCAATCCAACAGTCCCAACTATGACTGTAACCCAAAATGTGTGAATTGTTAAGCAAGAAGCAGAGGAAGTCATTGGTAAGGAGCATGGGAGTGGTTGGAGAGTTACCATTGGGGATGGGGGGGGCCCGGGAGTTGAAGTCCACACATCTTAAAGCTGTCAAAGTTTAGAAACACTGAATTAGGCAGTGCAGGATGACTGCATTTGCCCCACATGCTAAATCCAGGATGGGCAATTCATAGACTTCATATAACCCAATATCCTATTAGAAGGTCACAAAATGCTGGAGCCAAAAATGTCCTTTTTAGGACTGCAATGGGAGTTAGAGGACAGATTGAGTGCCCGAAGTACTGTAAACAGCCCTTGATAATCTACTGCAGTCAGATGGCTCTTTGAATGGTTTAAGCTTAGAAAACAAGCGTCCCGCATAAATCACAACTGCGCAATCTTTGCACCCCAAAGAACTAATAAGTGATGTTGCCTCCACAAGACAGGATAAGTACAATTTGATAATGATAGCCGCCCATAGTCATTGATTGAAATAAGCATTATAGAAATTAAATGAATGAATGAATGAATCCCAAATCAATTACTGTTATGATTCAATACAGCAAAAAGAAACACAGGCCTGGTTTCCAGGCAACTGAAATGATACCAGAGCCGTATTTTAAGCACAGCATTTGGACAAAAACCATCAATGATGTAAAAGCTTCAAGGTACTTTAAACTGAGAGCTATTTTTAATTAATTCTAGTGAAACCAATTAACAGGATCGAAGAAGAAGGACCACAAAGGTATGGAAGTGCAGCTATCTATGGACTATTAATGTAAATGGCGTGGTTAGACTATCTGAGGGGAATAAGGACCCAGGGTCAGACCTTCATTAGGCATGTAGCTCAATGGGTGAACTTTGGTATTTTCCACACTAGTCTAGGATTGTTGGAAGGATAAAATGGTATGTGCTGATCAGATTTTCTTTTTAAGAAAAAGCAGGATGTAAATATTAAAAGCATATCTCAAATCCACTGCTAAAGAAATGGCTTTTAAGCACAGATCACATCTTTGTCCTTGAATATGGCTCCCTAATAAGATGTTCCCCGCACATATGAGCAATATTTACCCAAGCATTAAAAATGTTGATTAGCATTTTTCCAATTACAGGATAATCATTTGTTGATTTATGATTTCCATATGACGCATTCTTTCCTAGATCCATGAGAAACAATATTGAAATATTTTTAGTTAATAAAACATTCAGTAAATAAGATTCCGTGTTCGGTTTTGGAGGGGAAAAAATCAGAATATGCTAATTGATTTCACAGTTCTTGCTAGAGGAACTGGTGGAATTCACCTTCCCTGCTTTTAGAGTAATTGATATATTATGTAACAGGATTAACACAGAATAGGATCAAAGTACTGCAAAAGCAGATGGGATAATATATTCCTGAAAGAGAGAGTTCACAGAAGACATAGACACAACAAGGAACATGGAATAGTGCCAGTACTGTGGAATGTTATATTATGTATAGTTTGGCAAGTAGGAGAGACATTGTTTGGATGGAAATAAAAGGGTGAAGGAACAATGATGGAAAAGTATTATGAGACCATCTGGCTCACATAAAAGATATCCAGAATATTTATATAGATAAGGGAGATTTTGAAGAGTTTAAGGCAGGCAAAGGCCAGCTTCTAGGTCTGGTCTGAGACAGCAAGAAATGCTGAAATTTAACCTGTAATGTTTTCCAGATTCTGCATAAGACAGAGGAAGAGACTCTTCAGGACTACAAAGGACCTGGTTTGTCAAAAAAGCTGACATGCAAAAATGCATAAATAATATTTTGTTGCTGTGCTTCGAGTGCTTGTTTTATAAATACCCCCGTACAGTGTTTCTCAACTTTAGCAACTTTAAAATGTGTGGACTTCAGCTCCCAGAATTCCCTATCCAGCATGCAGACATAGCACCTCTCTCTTTCTCCTGATTGCAAGCAGTGGAGCTTCTCTAATCCCAAATAAATGTAAAGCTCTCCTGTAAAACCTGGGCTGAGATTAATACAAAAGGTAAAACATAAGGAGAATCCTGCACCCTTCTACCTAGGGAAAGGAACACAGAGAGCAGCATTACCAGGAAAACACTGTTAAACAGAGGTGATATTCAGCCAGTTCCGACAGGTTCCCGAGTAGCGATAATTTTGAGAACCGGCAAATACCACCTCTGATTGGCCAACCCTGGCAAATACCACCTCTGATTGGCCAACCGCATAGCCACACCCACCAAGCTATGCCCACAGAGTAGGTAGCGGAAATTTTTGAATCCCACCACTGCTGTTAAAGTATTTAGGGGAACATCTGGCGCCGGCTTCCCGCCGCCCGATTCGTGCCCACAGGGAGGGCCTTCTCAGGGAACCGACACCCAGAGAGTGTTATCGGTCTGGGCCCAGGAGTAGGGCCTTCTCT
>JANHFQ010001924.1:129396-142763 GCA_032468035.1 Aparallactus werneri
TGATTGCTATAACTGTTGTAATTTGCCTGCTTTAAATTTAATCCATCACATTTTTACACTATCTGTTTGATTGTCATTATTAGAGAATAGTGTCATCAGCACAGTGCAGGTTGTTAATGTTTCCTCCTCCTATTTCAAAATCATGTCAACTTCCTCCAACACAGCCACCTTCAATATTTATTCAGCACGTTGGTTGAATAAAGAAGAAAAGAGTACATAGTCTTGGTTTATTCCTTTGCTGACCTGAATCAGTCTATTTCACAATGTTCCATCACATCTATGGCTGTGTATAGGATTTGCATGAGGACAATGAGATCTTTTGGGATTCCTATTTTCTTAGGGACATACCACATCTTGACATGGTCAACACAATAAAAAGCTTTTCTACAGTCAATGAAGCACACCTTCACTTATTGGGCTGTTCTTGCTTATCCAAATTTAATTATCAATATCTATCTAATTACATCTCTTGTTCCTCAGCTTGTTCTAAAACTAGTCTGATCAACTGACATCTCTCTTTTCATACAGGGCTAATATACATTAGATGAACTTAAGCATCATTTTACCAGCTTGAAGGTACTGAGCAAACATTTCTCTTCTCTCTCCTTTCTTTTGTACAGGTATGTGGATTGATTGTTGGCCACTGGATTATTCTCCAGATTTGCTCTCATAGTTTGGTTAGAACCTTTACTAGTTCTTCTTCTGTAGCTATTCCATCAATTCCTGTAGGTTTTCAACTTTGTTATGGATTCCGATTTAATTTCATCTTTTACCACTAGAGGTGTTTGTACATATGGAATACTTTGACTAAATTTTTTCATCACTGTTTGACCTTTTCTGAATCAGCTACAACCTGCCCTTTGATATCCTTTGATAGCATGTCAATTTGAAATTGCAACCTTCTTTTGAATAGAACTTTTGGAATACAACTCTTTGTGTCTCTTTCCATCTTTAATGTTGCTGCAATATTCCTTTCTTGTCTTTCTAACTGCTCCTTGAAATTCTTCATTAAATTTTGAGATATTTGTGTCTTTCTTGACTTTGGCTTTTCTTCTTTTATTGGCAATTTCCACCATTCTTTATGATATCCAGTTTACTTTCTTCTGTTTCTGGTCTTTGACAGACTCTTTTCATATTTATTAACAGATCATGATCTTTTCCATGTTCAGCTCATGATCACTTCTTTGTTATTTAACTAAGCTCTTCCATCTGTTTATACCAATAATATATGCTCACTCTTGTGATGTCCATTTATACAAGCACTGTTTTCATTGTTTGAAGACTGTCAGCTATGAAGAAATTACTAGATTAGGATAAAATAATAATCTGTTCTTCTACTTTATGTCAGTTTTCTAGGACATACATTCCAATTACATTTTCCTTATAATTTCCAACTTTTACATTTAAGATGTCACAAAGAGACATCTTATTGCATGTTTTGTAGATTTCAGATAAATCTTGACCATAACAATTGTTAGAATCTTCTTCCTCTGCATCAGTGTTTGGAGCATAAACCTGGACAATGATAAGATTGTCCATTAGTTGACATTATTCAGTTATTGATTACATTGTGCTACTTTTACTACATCTTTCCCAACTATGAAAACAATACTGTTTCTTCTTTGTTTTCCATGTCCTGAATAATAAAAAGTATGATCTTTTTCATGAAAGTTTCTAATTCCAGGCCATTTCAAATCAATTAATTGCAAACCTATAATAATGTGTAGTCAATTCATTTATTTTTCACTTTGTTGAGCTTTCCTATGTTCATTCTTCTTGATCCAAGGGAGATCAAGTCATTTCATCAATCATTTTATATTGTTTATCCAGATGCTTGGTAATGAAAGGGTATGATCTACCATTGTCCTCTCCCACACAGTATGAAATGAAACCTTTGCTGTTGTCACTAAAGTGATCATCCATCTCTGGCATCTTTCTATATTGCTGCTGCACATTTCTTCATTCACTAAAGACGAAAATTGATATCTGGATACCAAAATGATGTAGTACCAGCATTGCTCTAAGACCTCACTTATGATTGATGCTAATGCTTCTGCAGGACCAGAACTCCTCTGCAGGAGATCAGGGAACCATAATCATCTGCCAGGAGACAAATGGAGAAAAGAGGAAACTTTCCCACAAGCTAAAGACATTGGATACAATAACCTGTGAGCACCAATGTCTCCTCCAAGAGTTAAATTTCTCTGGTTTCAAGGCCAGTAAAACAGTACAAACCTGAAGCTAAGAGCTGGCAGGGGCAAGACTGTCTCACTGGTTAATCAATCATCATTTTGGGGGAAAGATTCCTAATTCAGCAGATTTAAAACAGCTTGCTGCTAATTCTTGAAACATTTGCCAGTGCACTGTAAATATCCACTTTGTGATTTGTACACGGTTGATGTCTTGAAACTTTGAACTATTTCTTCTTGCCCATCCTGCAGTCATAAACTGATATGTATTTTGCTTTGTTTGGACACAATCTGACTAGGGTCACTGATTATTTTTCTCATAAGCAACCGAACTCTAGATAAGTGACTTAAATCAGGAATGTATACCTAGTAACAGCTATAAAATAAGTTATGGAGACACAAATATACACAGACACATATACAAAGTTAAGATTGTTGTTCAGGTAGGCATCTCTTGACATATGCTTTCAATTTGCAAAGAGACAGGGACACTACATAAATTGCAAGGCCAAGAATGTAATGAGTTTTAAATTATCTCAACTTACTAAAACTGGGTTCTTGGCCAGTATCTGAAGAAGTATAGAACAAAATGATGGGAAGCATCAGCATTACTAAAGAAATCTCAAGTGACATAAATATGTTTAATGGTTTTACAGGATTATTTGCATGGCTACTTTGTTGTTACAAAGGAAGTAAGATTGGTTTGTCAAAGAAAAGATTAAGATGGAAGAGAGAGACTAGAATGGCATTACTCATAAAAGAAACAAATATGAGGATGTTTCTTTAAGGAGTTTTCAAAGTGACATATGACATAAGTACTCTTATTATTTGTTTGAATGAATGAATGAATGAATGAATGAATGAATGCACAACAAATTTATAGCATCACCATTAGTTTTGCTTTACTGTTCATATAAATCATTACAATAGCCAAAAAACTTCATGACCAAAAAAAGAATAAATATTGCTGCATTCTAGTGTAACAAAAATAGAAATTAACGGGCTCGGGGTTATTTAAAAACCATTTTAAGATTACATTAATTAAATTATGAACAGTTTAAAAATGCAAAGATGAAATGGCCGGACACCCCCCCCCCCCAATCTTTGGGTTAAATTATTACTTTTAGATAAGCATGTCTTCTATTATTAAATGTTTAAAACAATGTTTTTTAGAAAATAAATATTAAATATTTACAGATTAAAAAGATATGCCACAAAACAGGTTACAAAATTTAAATTGGCTAATGTATTAAGTAATGTATTCTTGAGACCATAATCCTATTTGTCCCAAAGTCTCTGTCCTTGTACTAGACTAGAGACACCTACTTATTTCTGAGCAGATTTGGAACCCAATGTTTGGATTATTCCAGAAATGATTCCATCAGCCTTAGAGAGGACATTGCAACTTATATTGCAACCCATTTAAAAAAAAGATTCCCATCTTATAATACTCATCAGTTCTGTCTCCTAATTTGATTTTTGATCTTGACTACCACAGCTGTTTTAATAGGTTTTGGTTCCTGGATAATCTTATCTATAACCTAGCCTTCTCCTTTTATTTGCTGAAGACTTGAGCCTTGCTTTTTATCATTTTTGGTCTCATAATCATGATCAATGAATTACCAGCTTCAAAAAAAAGAGAATTGCATTATCATGGAATGAAAAGTAGATTATTGTCAATTTATCTTGGAAAAATAGTTTTCTCAATGAGTAAGATTTATAAATACAGATAATGGGAATATATTTTGAATAATTCATGTTCAGTTTTTTAATCCAAGAAGAAAATGTTTTATATTGGTAAGTGAGAAGAGCCATAGTTCTAATAAAATTCCTGCACTGAAAATGTAACCTATACTTAGGTCTCAAGCCTCCTTGCATTTATTGTTCCCTCCGGCTCCAGTCAAATTAATATGTCATTTTTTTTGTCTGCTACTGTAATTTGCTCTTAGCATTGGCATGTAGGTGGTGGCATTTTACAGAGCGAGATCGGAGACCTCTCTCAACCTATCAGCCCTTTCATCTTAGGTCAAGAGACCCCTGTAACCTTTAGTACCTGCAAGGCATTTTTTCTGGACTCTTCAGCTGTTTACAGTTGCATTCTGACTTATGGAAAAGCTTCTCACTTTTATTAGAATAGAAAAAGAGCAATCAGACGATGTCGTCAATAATTAAAATTAGTAAATGTGATGTGCATATTACTTCCTTTCTAAATTCCTTTTTAAAAGAGTTACTCTTTTTAAAATCCAAGACATCCTAAATTCTACTTTGTTAATAAGAAGAGACAAACATTTACAATTAAATTAGTAACCTATCTACATCAATTATTGCTTGTCCCGGTCCTTGGTTTTAGATTCCTTTTCTTTTCAGATTAATTACAAGGGCTCAATTACCTGTTCTTTAAATTGACAGAAAGCTTATAAAACGTACAGCTGGGCCTTGTTTTTCAACAAGGTCAAATAAAATAGTTAAAATCTTCCAGGTCCCTTTTAGATTTGCATTTCTCCATAAAAGTACAGATTCTTGTCAAAGAAAGCATTGAATAATTATTACACCAATCCAGTTTTTGAATTACACCTATAGGCCTAGATATCTATTATAGGTGTACATTTAACACCAAAATGAGAGCTATCCTACAGATGTATTTAAAAACGAACACAATAGTAGGATTCATATGAAGTGCAACATTATACTCTTGATAACCTATTGACACCTCTGCTTAGCTTTTTCCAATCAGCCATGGGAATCAGTTCTCAGCAAAGGTTTTATTTCTTTCTTTTAAAAGCCTATTACAAATGAAAGGAGGAAGAATTATGCTTGAGGACATACATACCCACAAACAGAACACTGTGCTAAAAGAGCATGAGTAGACACAGCAGCTACTTAAGCTTGAAAATGCAATGCTTTTGATCTTTGTGGACTTTCTGAGGTTTTCTCCTTCTCCCAGTTATAAGTGCACACTTCATGAGATGGGTGGCATAATCATGTGATAACCAAACAAATAAATAAAATGTAATGGATGTCACTTGGATATTCTTGCCATGGACCTCCTTAGCAACACATTCGCATTATGTAATTTAACTTTTAACAGGGTTTAATTTAATTTGCTTTTAGCTGTATATATATTGTATTTTATGCTACCCTGGAAGACGCCCCGAGTCCCAGGAGAGGGGCGGGATATAAATCCCAATAATAAATAAATAAATAAATAAATAAATTCTAGAAAACCATTGTTCTTGTAGCATCTCAATGAGGTTCCAACATAGTTCCTGCCGATGTCTCATCACGGATATTTCCATTTCATGCTGCTCTCCTAGGTTTAAGTTAACCATACCTTTTATGGCATCTAACATTATTTTTTAAAAAATAAAAACATATTTGAGCTCCTTTGTATAGTAGTACCCCAAATGTACCATCAAATATGTAGGGAAGAAACCTAAAATCATGGCAATTATCGGGAGATACTATAATTCAGATTTATATCAATGTTTTTGGTCATCTTTTATGATAAGCACATTATCAATGGGCTAAACTATAGGTAGTCCTCAGCTTAAAACCATCCATTTAGTGACCATTCAAAGTTATACAGCCCTGAAAAAAGTGACTTACGACCATATTTCAAACTTATGACCATTGCAGCATCCTCATGGTCATGTGATCAAAGTTCGGATGCTTGGCAACTGGCATGTCCTTATGACGGTTCCCGAAATCATATGATTTCCTTTTGCAACAACTTTCTGATAAGCAAAGTCAATGGGGAATCAGCTTCACTTAACTTTTTTTTACTAACTTAGCAACTGCAGAGATTCTCGTTATCAACTGTGGCTAGGAAGGTTGTAAAATGAGGCAAAATTCCCTTAACCATTTCACTCAGCAACAGAAATTTTAGGTTGACTTGTGGCCATAAGTCAAGGGCTACCTGTACACAGTTGTTTTTGCTTGCCTGATATTGCACTACTAATTTTAAAAAAGCTAACAACCACAGATCAAACAAGAATAGACTTTCTCCCCATATTAAAAAACAAACAAACCAAAATTGTGGAAAGTAATGGTTTTAGTTATCCTTCAACAGTGTAGAGAAGCTGAGCAATGCTAAGCTAGAAATATGAAAAGCAATCACTTGATTCAAATCGAGAAAATTGCTCTGATTTGTCTCTTTAGTGCATCAGTAATGAAAATTGGAATCATCTGCTTCTTGTTTTGTACTAACCACAGTTCCCAATAATGTTTGAATTTGAGAACTGTAGCTTGTCCAAACGGTTTGATAGAACACTCCAGAATCAAAGTTTCCAATGCTGGCTTTTTAAAACGAACCTTGTGAACCAAGGTCACGCGTTCTAAGGAACTGTAAGTCAAATCTATAAACAGAGTGGAATGTTTCTAATGTTCTAAAGAGCTGAGGTGGCTCAGTGGGTAAATGCAGTACTGCAGACTACCTCTGCTGACTTGTTCAGCAGTTTGAGAGATCAAATCCCACCAGGCTCAAGGTTGACTCAGCCTTCCATCCTTCCGAGGTAGGTAAAATGAGGACCCAGATTGTTGGGGGTAATATACTGACTCTGTAAACCGCTTAGAGAGTGCTGGAAAGCTGGTACATAAGTCTAAGTATTACTATTAGTAGTAGTAGTAGTAGGGAATCTTTTTGAAATGCTTCTCCTGCTAATCTGACTAGATAAGTGTAAGGGAGGCTTTAAAAAATAAAATAAAGATTTTATAATTGCCTCCTTAAGGTATATAGGAATACATCCTTTGTTTGAGAAGGCATTGGTCACATCGCTTAACTGTAGCGCCAGCCCAACCTAGCTGGTTTAATTAGCCAGGAAGCGCAAGGGATGAGTAAGCAAGTAATGGCCCTTATTTCTCCGCACACTCTGGATACATCCTTCAGATCTACAAGCTAAAAGGAATGAACCTGACAAGTGGTTACCATGGTTACTTTCTTATGACCTGCCCCAATATTGCAGTCCAAATTGAGGTGAATCAGGTCAACTTTACCTGCAAAGAATGATGAAAATCGTTCTTAGCAAGTTCTGACAGTTCTTATTTCTTTGCCCCAGCATCTTGATGGAGGAGATGCATTGCTGGTTTGGTCTGTCGGTCCAGGCAGACGGCATGGAAGCAGAGAATCAGAACTTTCCGGACGCTTCAGTTGGGCCTGAAGCCTCTATTATACATTAATACCTTTTCAGTGTCGGATTCCTTCCACTGGCGTTCTTTAATTTCAATTACCCGTATATACTCGAGTATAAGTCGATCCGAATATAAGTCTCGAGGTGCCTAATTTCACCCATGGAAACTGGGAAAAGTTAGTGACTCGTGTATATGTCGGGTCATCAATTTAGCCCTGAAAATCAGCTGTTTTAGTTACAGTCGGCCATTTTGAATATTTGAATTTTGTTAATTTTTGTTATTTTTTTTGGCTGGGCTCTCCCAGCAAAAAGCAAACAGCTGTGCTGCTGCAAACAGAGCGAATAAAGGTAGCTATAGACTGCAGGTGGGTGGGAAAGTCCAGCAAAAAAAATAACAAAAATTAACAAAATTTAAATATTCAAAATGGCCAACCATAACTAAAACAGCTGATATTTGGAGCTAAATTGATGCCCACACAGCACACTTGGCGTTCACTGCATGGGCATCACATTAGACCCCAAAATCATCTGCTTTAGTTCTGGTCGGCCATTTTGTAAATTTATTTTTGAATTTAATTTTTAGATTATTTTTTTTTGCTGGGCTCTCTGAAGAGCTCCCACCTGCAGCATATAGCTACCTTTATTCGTTCTATTTGCAGGAGCACAACTGTTTGCTGTTCAACCCAGCAAAAAACCCCACAAAAATTAACAAAATTTAAATATTCAAAATGGCCACCCATAACTAAAAACAGCTGTTTTTCAGAGCTAAATTGATGCCCGCACAGCGCGTTTGGCACGCACTGGACGGGCAACACCTTAGGTCCCCAAAAATCAGTTGACCCGAGTTTAAATCAAGGGTGACTTTTCCAGCCCATTTTGGAGGTTGAAAAACTCGATTTATACTCGAGTATATATGGTATATTACACATACTAAATATATTACTCAACTGTATATTTAAATATATTAAAAGTTAAATGTTGCTGTTCTTTAAATTCTGCTTTGATTAAATTATACTCAAAATCAAGCACTCACTATATAGCTGAAAAAAAAATGTTAATATTCTTTTACATTCTTGCTTTCTGCTAATCCAGCGGTTCTCAACCTGTGGGTCGTGAATGACCCTTTCACAAGGGTCGCCGAAAACCCCTGGAAAACACTGTAAAAGTGAGGCAGGGACAGCGCGGCTCCTCCGCTGAGCTGAGCAAGGGCAGCGGCGGGTAGTAAAAGTTCAGGTTGGGTGAAGGAAATGCCAGGCAGCGATGAGAATGGATGCACACAGTTCCTCTCCATCCACAAATCGCAATATTCTAAGCCTGGCTGGGATGTTTGGCCGATTCCATGCATCAGCTTCAGTTTGCAAAAAAACCCCAAAACAACAAAAAAAACCCCACAAACCAGGGAAGAGAACACGAGGGCAGAGGAGTTGGAGATTGTGTGCATCTCCAAACACAACCTCAATCCCAGCTGCGTCTGGAGCTCTCCGAGCGGTGGCGGCAGCTGAATCAAGCAGCCTTGGACTCCTCCGTTGGAGCGGCGCTGCCTTCTCTTCTAACGGCTCAGGCTGGCTGGCGGGTCGAAGGCAGAATGCCCAAAGCAGCAGCAGCCGCTGCTGCCCGTCCTCTTTGCTGCAGCATCCCTGGCAACCAGCTCTGAGGCACGTCTGCCTGTCCGGGATCCCAGGACGCAGCTCCACTACTCCCACACGGGATCATGGGGAAGGGTGGAGGCGATGTAAGAGACCCCCCTACCTAGTTTCCTTCCCCGTCCTTTCCCGAAATTGTCCCGAGCACTGCGCTCCCGCAGGAACTTTACGATGCGTGGTCTCCCCCGCGACCCCCTCTCCTCTTTTGACAGGCGACACACAGAGTGGAAAAGGGCAAAGGAGCGGTGTGTAAATTGTCCCGATCCGGAGGCAAAAGAGCGAGATCCTTTTAACTCCAAGGCATTGCTCTCCTTTCTTAGTAATGGAGGACCAGATCACTTGTCCGGGGCTGAGATTCCCCCCTCCCACTTTTGCTAACTAAGTCTCTGGAGAAGCAATGCAATGAAAATAATTTTATCAGTGGGGCTCACCACAACATGAAAAACTGTATTAAGGGGTCGCGGCATTAGGAAGGTTGAGAATCACTGTGCTAATCCTTCTGGAAAACACCTCATATTATAAAATGTTATTTATTTACCTTTTCTGATAGCTTGAATTTAGTGATGTGGTTCCTTCATTTGAGATATTTTTCTTCGCATCTTCTTCCCATTTTCTTCTAGTATAAGAACCACTACCACGTATTATACTGGCTGAAGAATCCCTATTTTCTTTCTCTTCAATATCTGATGTACTGGCCAGCCGTCTTGGTATTGTAGGTGCCACATATGCAAGCCTGGTAGTTTTTGTATCTCTCTCCTGAAAGAATTTTTAAAATAATATTTCAGTTACAACCAATTTCCTTCGTGCACTAAGTATATTCACTCTTGGTATATTCCATGATAAATTTACAATTTCTTCCAATCAATTTTGTAGAAGAGTAAGCTAAGGCCTTCATGAAATTAATCTAGGGACTGTGTATCTCATGCTCTTCCCCTAAAGTATCATCATTAGCTGACCATGCTTCTAAACTGGACAATCAAGCCAGATTTTGCACAACAGAATTAATGAACCTAAATTTGACATTGGGTCCCAGAATAAAGAGAAAATAATATCAAAATATTTCAACCTTCTGGGACACTCCATTACAGATCTTCAAAGAAGTCAGTTTGGAACAAAGAAACTTAATCAGCACGAATGAGTGCAAAATTGCTGAACTCACATGCGTCAAAAATTTCTGGACTGTGTGTGCATGTCTTTCTATCTGTCTTGTCTATCAAATGTATATGACTATCTCAGAAGATCTCAAAAAACACAATGAGTTTATTACATTGAAAGAAAGCTGTAAAAACTTTGTATGCATATATAGTAACAGATATCTGGGGAGAGGTGGAAGAGATGCCATACTCTTTCTGCAAGACACTAGTTTGCATATACTAATCAAGAATCAAAGAAAAATACACAGAAAGATACTGGAAGCCCTGTTTCTCATTGAGGTTTTATGTTTCAAACTGACTTTACCATTCATGTAGGTAAAGACCTTAACCAATAAGTTATGGACATAAAAAATCTGGTCTGCATTTTCATAGTCTGGTTGTCATTCAAACTTGTACTACTTTGGTTTGAAATTGCTACCAAGAGTAACTTAATTAACAATAACTTAATTATGCTGCAAATTTTGGAGGAAAAGTTACCTTGTCTTTGTTATCTAATGAAGATGACAATCTAGGGCTTGAAGCTGAACGTATAACACCTGTTGAATCTTTTTCTTTCTGAGTTTCTTTGCTAGCTGTAATTTCTGCCAGAGCCCCGTAACTGCCAGTTTTTCTAAGACCCAATCTCCAAGAAGCAGGAGACTCATCTTTTCGTTCTTCTTCTTTCGGAGAAATCTTAGTTGAAGTTGGAAACTGCAAAACACAGAGTTGCTTTTTTATAAGCTTGCTTCCAAGCATCCACCATGCAGTCAAACATTTAAGAAAGGACATGCACAGACCAGAAAAGAAGAAATTCTAGAATCTCAACAACAGTAACAGTTTTCTGCTCTGTTCACTGACTAGTATGCATAAATCAGAGAAATAGCATCTTTCTGCTTAATTACATTGCAACCATCTTTAATGTCAAAACAAAGAACATTGGCTAAAATGTAAGTTTCTGTGTTACACAATAAATGTATGATACACAAGCACACAATGCACACTTAGAGAACAGAAGTTCAGGCAAGCAACTCTATTTTTTGCTTTGTGGAGATTATGAAAGTTAGAACTCTACCTTGTTCAAACCATATTTACACAACATGGATGCTACATTTAAGGAATATAGCAATTAATCTTTGCATTCTTCCACTTATCTTTATAAAGCCTTAAATATGCAAAAATAAACGTTACAGATGACTTCATCAGAGGATCATATACAGCAACTATGTGAATCCTGGTTCAAAAGTACATAAAATTTGTTTCCATACAGATTATTTGGAAACTAATTCTAGCAAGCCTCCTTTAAAAAACCTTTTTAAAATGTTCTGCTACCCAGGATACTGTGCCCCCACCCAAATAATATCTTCCAAATAATGAACAACTTTAATGATTAAAGTATAACAATGAAGATGCTGGATCTCCTATGTGCAATAATATTGCAATATTGACTGGATTCATTCCGCTAAACTGTGATTATGATGTATCACAGTTTGTCAGTAAAATGCAATGTTCTGGATTGCAAAAGTACAAAACATTAAACCATTAATGTGGCTTTGTATAATGTATGAATGCAATATTTCTGGTAGTCCATAAAATAATTTGTTTGGTGCTTTATTTTATAACAAAACATTTATTTAAGTTGAGAAAATAAGGTCAAATAATGGGGATGAATGCGAACAGTAATTCCTTCTGTCAAAGTTCAAGAATTTAAGCTTTTCTTTGGGTCTATAAACAGGTCACATAAGACACTCTAATTTTCAATCATTTTAATTCTATAATTTCGTGCCTTATGAGGTTTTTTTCAAATACATATTTTATACTAGCTGATTACCCGGCGTTGCCCATTGGTTTTTTTTTTTGTGTGTGAATGCATTAGTGTAAGGGGGAAATTAAAGTTAGAAATGAAAGAGCAGTGAAATGTAGGATTATCAGTGGTTTTATTGCAATTTGTTTGTAAAGTACATTTTTAGTTTGTGGCTGTGGTTAGAGGTGATGTTGGTTGTGGTATGGCTATGGGTGGTATGATGGAGGAGTCGGTGGTTTGGAGGCAGTGGGCAGAGGCTTGGTGAGAGGTGGTGTTGCAGGGAAGAGTGTCATGGCCGTGGGTTAAGCTGTGTGGTGGCAGCATGAACATCAAGGGAGCATTCCCATTGTTGCATGTAGAGGCGGCTGGGAGAGATGGGAGGGCATGGGATGGACGCTGCAGGAAGTCTCCCATTACCAGGGGGAGACGCGGCTGCGGTGGGCGCATGGCATGAAAGCTGCAGGAAGGTTCCCCTTGCCACGGGGAGAGTTTGATGCGGTGGCAGTGCGGCATGGAAGCCACGGACAGTCTCGCCTTGACATGGTAGTTCCCGTGCCTTCCATGCTGTGCGACCACCACAGCTGCCTCTCTCTGGGTCAAAGGGAGACTTCCCGTGGCTTCCATGCTATGTGGCCACCTCTCTCACGCTGGCCACCTCTCTCGCACCTATCTGGAAACCGCAGAAAGTGTCGCCTTTACCCGGGGCTGCAGTGGTCACGTGGCATGGAAGCCGTGGTAAGTGTCCCTTTGCTGTGGGAAGAGGAGGCGAAGAGGTAGGTGGGCGTGTGGCATGGAAGTCATGGGAAGTATTGCCTTGACACGGGGAGAGGCAGCTCCATGTTGCATGGCCACTGCAGCCACCTCTCCCTGTGGCAAGGGGAGACTTCCCATAGCTTCCATACCGCACACCCTCCTATCTTGTTGTTGCCTGTCCCCGTGGCAAGGGGAGACTTCCTGCGACTTCTATGCCGCGTGACCACCGCAGCCGCGTCTCCACGGGTAAAGGTGAGACTTTTTGCGGCTTCCAGTGAGGTGTGAGAAAGGTGGGTGGCGCGAGAGAGGTGGCGACGTGGCATGAAAGCTGCGGGAAGTCTCCCCTTGCCACGGGGAGAGGCGGCTGAGAGAGATGGGAGGTGGTGTTGGTGGCAGAAACACCTGGATGCAGGGAGAGGCAGCTTTGGTGGGTGTGTGGCATGAATGCCATGGGAAGTCTCCCCTTGCCACAGGGAGCGGTGGATGAGAGAGAAGGGAGGTGGCATTGGCAGCAGGAATGCCATGGGAAGGTGGTGCAGTGTCAGACCCCTGCAAGTGATCTGCCATTCTGCTGGAGACTGAGGGGGGGATGGTTTTATTTTTTTATTTATTTATTTATTGCTCAAATTTATACCCCGCCCCTCTCCGAGGACTCGGGGTGGCTTCCAGAACAGTACAAATACAGTATATACATTAAAATAATAAATTAAGCCCTATTAAAA
>JANHFQ010001924.1:160880-174406 GCA_032468035.1 Aparallactus werneri
TTTCTTTCTCCCTCTCTCTCTTCCTCTCTTTTTTCTTTCTTTTCTTTTTCTCCCCATTGTCTCCCATTTGTTTCTCTTTTTCCTCTTGCTCTTTCTCCATCATTTTCACATTTCCCTCCCCACTTCTCTCTCTCTCATTTGTGCATGCGAGCTCCTGCCGGGGAGGCGGGCAGCGCAGCCGGGACTCTTCCAGCGAAGGCTTGTGGGGCGACTGGCTTGGCTCCACCCCCACCCCCTTTGCCCGTTCTCACCAGCCTGCCCCCGTCTGCCCTGCAGGGAAGCGGCTGTGCCTGGGCGTGCATGGAGCTTTCCTACCTGATCGCCCTCCCAAGTCCTGCAGCGCTTCTCCTTCCAGCCCAGCTGCCGCAGCGTTCTGGAGCAGCTTCGTTGCCCCGCTGCCTCTCTTTCCCGGGGGGTGGGGTGGGGTTGGACAAACGAAGGTGGGAGCACGGACGGACAGGCAAGGTGGCCTCTCTTCCTCAGCGCGTGCGTATTTTGGCGGGAAAGCAAAAATCAGAAGTGATTTCTCACCCTTTTCCCCCGCATAGTCAACTTTCCACCCGATCAAAAAACCCTCAATTTTTGTTTTTCTGGGGTCTTACGCGACTCCTGTGAAAGGGTCATTCGACCCCCAAAAGAGTCGCGACCCACAGGTTGAGAACCGCTGTCTTAAACAATGCCACATGTTATTCTGCACAGTGTAAGAGGTTACTGTTATTATTTACCATATTTAAATACTAAGTTTGCCAAGACAACGCAGACACAATGAACAATTCCAAATCTCCATCTGATGCTTTCCTATAGGTGTGCAATAAGTATATTTGGTCTTCAATATATAAGAAAATAGCCCAGTGTAACAAAAACTGGGGTTTTATTTAATTTGCTTGATTTTCCCCAGCTTTTTCTACTTGAAAACTTCTTTCTTCAATAAATTACAAGCAGCCATGGTCATAGAAAATAGAAAGCAAATTAAATGACAAAGATAAAAAAAATCTTACATAAACAAGAAACTGGCTTAAGTAAACATATAGATTCAGCTATAAATGGATAAAGAGCCATTCTTTATAATGGCATATTTTCACATTTTCAGTTTATCACCTGAATTTGAACAGAAGACTTGCTTGTTTTTACAAAAATCATTATGAGGAAATACTGAAGATGGCAAAAGGAAAAATAATGCTTAAGTAAAATATATTACTTTTGGTCCTCTAAGTTACTGCTTTTGTAGTGAATAGACTCCATAATGATACCAATAAAAAAGAATGTTTGTGGTAAAATGAGGGATCTTTGGTGCTCTCTGAGCTTGGTTGTTGTTCTAGTGCTCCCTACTAGCACTGATGATGTTACATAGTTTGGTTAATGAAACATCTACAAGAAAACAACCAAGCCCAGAGAGCAACAAAACGTATACAATCTATAATGTATTAGTGGTATAACAAATGTGATGTAGATATAGTTGCCAGAAATGTCTTAGACGATTAATTTTCTACCAGATATGGGAATCCATGTATTGGTCTATACTGTATATACTTTTGTTATTGGTAGGCAGTTAATATGATTTAAAAGATAAATTTTGCAGTAATCATATGAGACTCTCCATTCGAGACTGGAAATTGCCAGGGCAACAATTTATTTAACACAGTCAAGATTTTAACTGTTAAATCGTCCTTCCAAGTATTTTAAGGGTGGGTGGAAGAATGGAAATCCATGTGTTCTTTAGAAACTGAACACAGGCTTTATTTTTGAATAACAGACTGAAATTCCATTCATGGTATTGTCAGTATTCTCCATTACTTTGTCTAGGAGAAATCTGTTAAGGTTAAAAATCTTCTTACCCTCACTTACAGGATTTCCAATAATCCAGTTGCCTTTTTTTTGGAATAGGTAGTATCATATCTATTCTACAAACTGCTTGTAAATTCCATTCATTCACAAAAGTAGACTCCTAGGCAGCTGGTGAGAGAATTTCTATTTGAATAATACAAGATATTTTGATTTCACAGGGATTGTTTTATTACAATATTACAGAACTGTTTCATTTGACATCTGTAAGTAGACTGCCATAATCCCATTTGATAAAATAGATGAGAAGCCTTATATGACATGAACTTCTCAGTTTCTCCAATGACACCTCTTTGAATTGTTTTATCACTTCTCCAGAAGAATATAGAAATACAGGTAGTCCTCCACTTAAAACAGCTCATTTAGTGACTGTTCAATGTTACAATGGCACTGAAAAACATGACTTATAGCCTTTTTTCACAGTTGCAACCTTTGCAACATTCCCATGAACATGTGATCAAAATTCAGACACTTGACAATTGGTTCATACTTATGACAGCTGAAGCATCCCGGGGTCACGTGATCCCCTTTGCGACCTTCTGACACGCAAAGGCAATGGGGACTCCAGAGTCATTTAAATGGGTTAATAACTTATCAACTGCAATGAGTCACTTAACAACTGTGGCAAAAAAGGTCGTAAAATGGGGCAAAACTCACTTAACAAATGTCTCACTTAAGAACAGAAAATTTGGGCTCAATTGTGGTCATAAGTCGAGGACTACCTGTATTCTTCTAGGTTCTTCGTTTCTTCCTCTTATTTCATGTCTTACTTACTATGGCCAGAAACTCTTGCTCTTCCCTGAAATTTTCAAATCTCTGACCATCTTAGTTTGCTGATACTACCATTCATTGTTCTTGCAATCACACTTGCTAAAACTATGGAGCATGGAATGAATCACAGTAGAAATAATTCCTGTTGCACAGGGAGGTAAGACAATACAATTTTTTCTTTCTGAAATTGACAGATTCATTTGCTTGGTATAAAGATAAATATACCACCAGCATGCTATTTATTGCCTAGACCAATGATGTGAGAAAGAAGAAGCTTCAAACATTCCTGGTCATGGTTTATTTTACTTTCTCTCTGGACGGAATTCTATATTCAGCTATCTTCAGAAGATAGAACACTGTTTTATTCAAGCAAGTTTTCCGTTCCCTTAGATAAATGAATTATAGTAAAAGTTTTAAGATCTCCAGAAATTGATATCCAGTTAGACTGTAACTGAAGTAACATAAAACCTCAATAATTACTAGCAATTTATATTTTTGCTCACTATACCTATAGTCATCCAATTCTTACTTTAAAACCACTATTCTAAGACTATTCTTTATTAGACTAATAAATCTGTAGATTTACTACAGTCAAAATTTCTATGACAGCAAGCCAAATTTGCTATCAATAAACATCTAATTGAGTACCATTTTTATTTACCAATCTTCTAGTATTTACTAGGTGAGTTTTTATAGTCAAAAATACAAATACTACTAATCACCTAAAGTTGGCTAAGTTAATGAAAAATTAATTCCCAAACAAAAACAACTTAGAAGATGGTAGGAATAGCATTTCAGTTTGGAAAATAAAAGGCTATATTTTGAATATATTTGTAAAGCAAATGGTTTCCATTACCCGTTTCTAAATCATTCAACTGCAGACTTTTTTGAAATTGTCATGAAACAAGTAAACTCAAAACAGAATGAACCCCAAAGTGTTCTCCAAATAATGATTAAAGGTTAGTAATTCTAATCAAAATAAGAAAGTACGTTTCAAAAGATGCAATGAAATAGTTTTGAAGCTTTCAGTGGCTGATGAAATGAAACTCGAGTTGTGAGCTGACAGCACTCTACTGAGAGCAATATATTTCTTTGGAATTTAGAGAATTAATTCACTGCTTCCTGCTGTTCGTTTAGCATCAAGTTCAAATTATTGTTTCTACTATTCAGCCAGTATTCAAATTTAATCATGAAATTTTCTAAAATTAGAACTAAAGTATATATTTCAGGGATCTAAAGCTATGGTGAAATGTTAAACTGAGAACATCCTTTGAAGTGAAAGGTATGTCCCTGACACATTAATTCAGGCAGGATGATTAAGAAATGCTTTAAAACTTGCATCATGCCAACCCACTCTGACCTTTACAACGAACTCTCAGGTCTCTTCAACAGGAGCTAGGTATTTTGTCAAAGCAATTTACTAGATATATTAGCTTTGTCACTCTTTAATTTGATGAACCCGTTTACAAAATTGTCCTATACACTCTTTGATGACAATGTATGCAGATGAACTATTCTATGTTTATTTTTTATTTTTTAAATCTACAGTAGAGCATAATATCTAAGAGTTCACCCATTGATCTCCCTGCAATTAGAATTGCTATGTTCTTTTGATCAGGAGTGCAATTTTCTTACATATATTTACTTTCTTTATCTCCACATCACCTCATTTCTTTCCATTAAAGTTGAAACACACCCTGGAGCGTGTTGCAGCGAACACACCCATAGTTCATAAAAACAGTTCCAGTTCTTTTTTTTCTTCTCTCTTTCCCTTTTAACTATGAATCATCTGTGCAGATGTGTATCACACGTGTTGTCATTTACAACTACAATCTAGTAACTGAATTGTGCTTTTGTACATTCCTCTCTTTAATTCAGAGATCACTGTGAACCTAATTTCAACCTATCTGCCAATATAATTAAGAAGTAGTGTGCTAGACTGTCTACTGTTCAAACTTTGGGCTAAATCTAAAAGATTCAACTAAGTGATTCATTTGTTTCCACGTATCTCTCTCTGTGTTATGGTACTTAAACACACATGAATCTGAAATGGGAACTAATATGGTAGCATTGTATTTCCATTTCACTGCCATGCAATGCACTCACTAGTTGTCATCATGAAATAATGGATTCAAGAGTTAGATCTGCAGGGCTCAGTTTGAATAAATATGGAAAGGAATCTGATAAAAAAGAAAATATGTGTTCCCTATCACAAAGTTTAGAAATGAGAATCCTCTTCAACGTGAAAGACATGAATGAAAACACACCTTGCATATGATCTCTGTGTGTTGCACATGTTTAAGTTGCAATGTGCTTGGAAAGTGTGCAGAAATTGCAATTATATCAAACAACAGCAGCTAAGCTGCTACCTGGTGCAATATAAGGACTTTGTATGATTTCTGAACTGAAGGATCTAGATTGGTCAAACTCTACTTGATACAACTGAAATTCCTGTGGTACTGCCTTTCCTCAACTTACAACCATTTGTTTAGTGACTGCTTGAAGCTACAGCAGCACTGAAAAATGTTATTTATCACTGTTTTTCACACTTACAGCCATTGCAGCATCCCCAGGGTCACGTGATCAGAATTTGGACACTTGGCAACTGGGTCATATTTATGACGGTTGCATTTTCCTGGGGTCATGTGATCATCATTTGCGACCATCCAACAAGAAAAGTCAAGGGGGAAGCCAGATTCACTTAACAACTGTGTTACTAACTTAACAACTACGAAGATTCACTTAACAACTGTGGCAAGAAAGGCTGTAAAATGGGGCAAAATTCATTTAACAACTGTCTTGCTTAGCAAGAGAAATTTTGGGTTCAATTGTGGTTGTAAGTCAAAGACTACCTATATGAATCTGTCCAGCTACTAACATCAATAGGAAAAGTCCTGCAGAAGCCCCACTACCAGAAGTTTGGAACAAGGTATCCTGGAAAAGTGTGAAAAATGATCATAAGTCACTTTTTTCAGTGCTATTGTAACTTCGGTCACTAAACGAAATTTTGTAAGGGCTACTTATACAAACTTTTCATACAATTGGAACATGATTGTGCAAAGTTCATGTCTCTACAGACAACCAACATATCTCCTGCAATGTAAGTACGATTTTTTAAATACATCCCTATTAATTTCAATAATGTGTTAATGACAATTAGGGATATAACTCAATTATTTGAATTTCAGGGTGCGAAGGAATCATTATGCACAACTTTGGAACTGTTCATCTTATAAACATTAATTAACAAATATTTTCTGTTAAATTAACTTCATATTCAATTTTATATTACCTATGAATGTAAGTTTATGGCAACGATCACAGCAATAAAAATTTAATGATGATTTAATCTAATATTTTCACTTATATATATTGAACAGATCTAGATTCTCATGGGCATCTTCACATCTGTCTTATTTTTGAATATTTCTAGTGATTCTATAAAGTAGAGATTCTCATGTTCTTTTAGCAAGCATTTGAACATGGTTTTGTTTAGGATTTTTTCTGCAATGTTCAACCAAAATTCGTGCAGCTATAACTTAAGCCCATTCTTTCTTTCTCATATCTTACTAGCCTTGAAATAGTTACATGGCTTATGCCTTTCAAAAGCTTTTTAGAGAGCCATTTTCCCATTAATCTTAAAGCCTTCTGGACAATATAAATGTGACTGGCCCCTTGCCATGTCTTTAAAGTAATCATTGTTTCTGTGGCTTTCCAATGAATCTTCAGCAATTTGACTGCATTAAGTGTTTCAGTTAACAGAATCCAAAACAGCATTTGTTTTGCATTGGTTCTAAAAAAACAATTTCATTCATGTTGAAGCAATTTCCCTCTTTCCAGTTGTTACAAAGGGAAAGGATTCCATTTGGAAGCAAAATTTCTTTAACACAGAGATTTACTGTCATATCTTTCCAAATGTTTCAAAATCTGGGCCTCTAAAGAAAAGAGCTTATTTAACATAAATGCGGCAATCATCCAAATCTACCAAACTTCCAGAATTTTAAAAATTCATTCCAATGATTGTTTTGAAAAGAACCAAAGCTGTGTTTAGCTTCAGCACTGACATGAATCTTGATCTTTCAGTAATTCTCATCCAATCTCATTTTGGTATCAATTGAATAGCCAGAATGATAGGATACAAATACACTGTTGAACTAAAATGAGAAAACTGTAGATCTCCAAATGGTGCTGGACTAAAACTCCTATTATTCTTGATAGCTGGGAATGCTGGTGAAATAAATGTCAATAGCATTCAACATTATCTTGCAGGCAAAATCTCCCCACCTATATTGAACAAGGACAGATATTTTCAGTCCTGCATTTGTAATTCCATGATTGTGACTCAGATGTCATGATTTCTTTTTCTTTCATCTTTTATAAAATATTTTAAATAATGAAATAAAGAAACCAACTATTAGAGACTTTCATATAATTATAAGGTAATCCTTTAAGTTTGAAGATGCACTGTTTTCTAATTTATCGGTAAACAACAAGGTGGCTCTTTAGTCTCAGTGTGGAAGTATGGAGTCTAGCATAATCAGGACATGGAAAGTCCATTATTGTAGTAAATCTATTATCTTCTGAAGCTTGGTCATAGTTTTCCATCAGTTTTTAACAGTGCCTGTCTTCAAAACTGGTAGAGATTTCATAGCACAGAGTTTACCAGCAGGTTCTGCCAGCAACTGTAGCTTCTAATTCCCTTGGCTGCATGCATGCCAAGTTACATAGGGCTTCTTCCATAGCCTCTCTGTAGCGCTTGCATGGTTGACCTTGAGGTCACTTCTCAGTACCTCATTATAGAGCAATTGGTGAGATACTGTATATAGTGGTCATTTGTTCTGATTCTCTGCCCATTCATTTCATCTCGGTTCTGATAATCAAGGAGTCAATGCTGGTGGATTTCACAGAATACAAGACCATGTGGTTCGAGAACAAACGCTGAAAATGGAGTTTGAGATTTCTCCAGTAGTTTGCTGTGTCATCAGTATAGAGTCTGAAATTCATATAGGATGGAAGGGATAACCACAGCTCTGTACGCTTTGAGCATTGTGGAGATAACGGGTGTTGTGTTGTTTGAGCACTCTAATCCAAAGGCACCCAGATTCTTGGCTGCTCTTGCTGGTCCTGGAGTCAATTCTGCTGCTCAAAGACCCATCACTTGAGATAATGCTTCCCAAGCAAAGTAAATTTGCCTGCATTGCATGACAACTACACAAAACTCAAATATTCAAGAAAAAAAAGGACAAATACGAATACATTTATATTATGGGTTGCAGTTCACTCAAACTGTTCCTTTTTTGAAAGGCCCTAAAAGTAATTTTGTCAGCGAGTCTCACAAATGGAGATAGAGCCAATCAAGTGGTTGATTTGATTGTGTTGTTATTGCCATGGAGAGTATGAGCGTGTGATGGTTTTTTAATGGCTTTTTAAAAAATGTGGTGTACTTTTAAATGTTGTAAGCCACCTGGAGTCACTTTGTTGGGTGGCGATATAAATTTGTTTAATAAAATAAAATAATTTCTTATTATGAATCTCTGAAAAAAATCATATTGATTTGCTTTCGTCCCTCCTTGATAATCAAAAGAAGGTTTAAGCAAGCTAGCAGTTTCAGCTGATCAAGTCATAGTCAATGCAGCATGCATATTTTCATTCCATTCCTTTCTCTGAAAAAGAAAGATTCCACATGTGCGCCTGCCAGTACACTGATAAAACTGTTAACACCACATTTTTCTGTGAAAATTGCATGTGTCCAAAAATTCAGAGAACAAGCTGCACTCTGATCCCATCAGTGCTTCTTTTATATTGGAGCCAAGTAACATTCTTTGGTAACACTTTCATCTCCTGAATGGTGTAAATCACTATTTGCTATCTTACAAAAACTGCCTGAAACAAGACAAGGCTTAAATATCTATGCAGTATGAAATGCCCTGCAACTGTTGCTCAGTTTTTCTTTTTACTGCTTTGGAGATCACTTTATGAATTCTACCTAATCCTTAAAATCAATGTATCATTTCAGTATAACTACATTTCAATTGAAAAATGTTCTTCTATCATTTGTTTAGGCATTCATAAAATAGCTTTCTGCACACTATGCCTAGGCTTGTCTGTTATCAGATCAGTTTTAGCTCAGTCCACTACCTAATCATTAGCATCTCAATCTGTATCTAGCCTTCTCAACTCATCCAGGGTATGTGGAACACCAAGAAGGAAAAGTACAGGACCTAGGAGCCGCTTTCTGAAATATAATTCAGTACAAAAGAAAAAAGAAAAAAAGAAACATATGTTTTATTGTACTTGGAGAAAGGAAAGAAGGAAGGAAGGGAGAGAGAGAGAGATGGAGAGAAGGAAGGAAGGAAGGAAGGAAGGAAGGAAGGAAGGAAGGAAGGAAGGAAGGAAGGAAGGAAGGAAGGAAGGAAGGACGGAGAGAGACAGGGTGAGAGAGAGAGAAGCTTTTAGGGTAAAATGAGGTAAAAATGTTGTGAGTGTGAGTGTGCATACCAGGAGGAGGGTAAAACAGACACCTGTTTGCTACTAGTACAACTCACTTTCATTTCTCAGATTATTATTTTGAGTATTCCATTTCCCAACCAACTTTTTAATTAAAAGAATCAAAAGCAACTAATCTCTCCTACAGTCACTGTATTCCTGAGCATAGTGAAAGCTTGTTCCACAATTCCCTCAGGTGGCTACTGATCTCACCTCTTCTTCTAAAGCCAATTTAAACATCACACATTGGGCGTCTGCACCCAAAAAGGAATTCAAAACCACCTTAGGTACGGAATTCATTTTCTTGCTAGCCACAGAGGTGTATAAGTACATTGTGGAATGAGAAAATCAGGGCTGAAGGCGCATCCCAGCCTAAAACTCACTGGGTAGCTTTTACCAGGACATTAAATCACAGGCTTTAAAATAGAAATAATAAATTATCAGAATGTATGATTGGGAAAAAAATCTTATTGGTTACTGAAATGCTAATCAATAAAAGCCTTTTAGAAGTTCCATATATGATAAAGGCACATGTTATTTCAGGTGAGCAAAACATGCTCAGGCACTTCATCATGCTCCTGCATGTTTTGTATAGTTGCTAATAATTTACTTAGTCTTTATCTCTATGTCTGCCCTGTCCAATTAAAACTCCATTTAAATGTTTTATAGCACTAAACCTACATATTTTAATAGTCTAATTTCCCATAGAATCTCTCTTCCATTGTTATTGCCTCACTGTTCTGTTTTTTTTCCAGTTTTGAATCTGGCAAATGCACACTTTTAAATCAGCTTAATCATCTGCCTTGAAAGTTATTTCATTTGGTTTTGATAGTATTGGACTGGGTGACAGCAGGATTTTCCTGATATTCTTTTGATAGAGAATAGCAGCAATTGAAGCCCTACCTAGCACTTTCCAAATACCTAAAACTTTCTTTGCACTACTGGGGTTGATAAGTTTTAAAAGAATGTGGTCTCTTTGTGTACAGGTGGCCTCCATTGTGGTTGTAAGTTCAGGACTATCTATATAGAAGCTTCACAACTTTACAAGCATTTCAGAAAATAAGGTGCAGTTTGGCAAATATTAGATTTTTTGTTATCTATAAAGTTTTTTTTTTAATCTTGGTATCTCAAGACTTTTAGCTTCTTAAATACTTTTCCAAACAGGTTAAAATGTATTATTGAAATATGATTTACAGAATATCATATCATAATTATTCTGGCTATGTATGATAAGGGTAATAATTCAGACTTCAATATTACTATTAAAGTTCCTTGCTTTATCATCATTTCTCTCCTGTAATGCATTAAAAGCATTACAATAACTTTTAAAATCAGGAAACTGCGTATACAACTATTATTTTTATACTTAATTTCAGTAATGCAAATTCAGCCATTGGCCATTAGTATTTCATCTCAACTTTCTGAATCTATCAAGAACTGAATGGCATTATCCATACTATTTTACTGGTTATGATAAAATAGCATTCAACCATAATCCTGGCTCAGCAAAAAGCTGGGTGACTTGTATTCTCAGTAATAGAGTGGAATCAAAATTAGAACCTTTCTTTGACATCTTTTAAAACAATATTCTGCAAATAACTACTCAGAAGCATGTCTTACAGAGTTTAATGACACTCAGATGAATTTGTATAAAATTACAGCACTGATCTTTTTCTAGTTTCAGGAGCAAATCGTTTGACTTAGATTTTCACTATGTGCATGTCAAAATTCTTGCAGGAAAAAGAAAACCAAGCACATTAAGTGTTATATTGCAATGAAATTCTGAAATAAATTGCAGTCCTCCCCTTTAAGGTTATCTATTAATTTTAAATTTGAATTGGCTTTGTTTTATACCATAGCCCTTTCCAGCTGTTCTTCGGGATTATTTTAAAGTTGGAAAAGAAAAGGTAAAGAATATATTTGAGATTTACTGATGGATAAAGCAACAAAGAAATGTTGCTCCCACGAGAATGCAGAGTGAAATCTGGAAATCTGATTAAGGAGAGAATTACCAAACCAGTTCTTACTTTAAAATGACATTCTATCCTAGCTTGAGACTAAAGTCCTAGAGGAATTCAGTCTCTCCCAATCAACAAAACTTCAAAGTGGTCTGTATTTTTCCTATTTAATTCATCTGCTTTCGAAGAGTTCTGGTTCCTAGTCAATCATGATGGGATTTAGGATAAAATGTGAAATATGGCCCAAAATTGAAAATTATTTTCTCTGTTCCAAAGTTAAAGAGGGATAAGAATGTTTCATATATAATAACATTGAAATGGGCTGTTATTTTATGTTAACACAGATATTTAAGAAATTAATATTACATTCCAATTCCCAAATTAACCAAATAATGCAGTTCAAAAACAGCAGTGCAAATGCTATCATTTTATGTAAGATATAAACATTAGTATAAATAAAACTACCGGTACCACTCCTAAAAGTTGAATTAACATAAACAAAAATATGCTCATTTCCCTTTACTAAACTGATCTATCAATTCTGGAATAAGTAGATTTGTCACATCCGGCTATTTGTAAAATATTGTATTCATGTAAAAATCTCCACTGGGGGCAGCATCCATCCAATCTTGTTGGACTCAGAAGTTAGCTAGAACTTGAATGGACTTTAACAGAAATATTTGGGTGGCGAGCTAAACAAAACATATCCTAAAGCACCACAGCTAGACAAATTTCTTCTGAACTACTGCTAAGAAAACTGCAGAGTTATATCAATATAAGCATCAAAAATCAAATATGCTCTCAAAAGTTCTTTCATCAGGCTTAACACAATTCAGACAAAATCTAGCAATGCACTATTTTAATTTGCCACAAATACTGACCCAATTCATAAAATTACACAAACCCATATTTGTACTACCAATTACGGATATATAAAATTATTTCTAGCTAACTTCATTGATCTTACCCCCATTTTACTTTTTAGTGCTTTTAAGATAGCAAATCTTCAAACAATTGGGAGAGCCTTCTCTGTGGCGGCTTCTTTGGAACCAGCTACTCCCAGGGATCTGAATTGTCCCTGAACTATTGAACTTCCACTACGCTACAAAAACATGGCTGTGCCAGCAAGCCTGGGGCCAATAATGCCATCTGGGGGGAGGGGTTTGAATCATTTTTAAATGTTTATGTATTTTAATAATTTTATAGTTATTTTAATCTTTATATTGGTGTTTTAAATTGTTGTAAGCCGCCCAGAGTCCCATTGGGAGTAGGGCGGCATAGAAATTGTATTAAATAAATAAATAAATAAATTGAAATTGTCATCTTGTCTGACCCAGAAATCTATGCTCAAGTTTAGATTAAGCTAGGATCTTAAAGCAGAGTAGTCATAGCTTTGAATGAAAGAATATTAAAATATAGGAAACAACTTTTCTGAGTTAACATTTTTGTCTGATTAAAAAAGTTCATAAGATTTGTTAGTATGGCAGCTTAGTATATAGGCATACAATTATGCTAGCACTGATGATGTTACCTAGGTAATGAAACATTTGCAAAGAAAATAAGCAAGCCCAGAGAGTACCAAGCACCCCTCAAATACAATTATTTTTCACTCAAATTTAATGGCAGTGAGGCAGGCAGGCAGATATCCCCCTATTTCTAGTTTTCACTGTATTATGTCTCAAATTTTCAAAACAATGATTTGCCCCCATGTTTGAAGTAAATTCTGTAAGGTTTTTCATTTTGCTTATTTTTTAAACTAATGTCAGTATCTGGCTCATTTTTATGTACATGTAATGAGAAGACTGAATTCTGAGAATCTAAGTCCACATACCTTCAAGCTGCCAAAATTGAGCAACACTGCAGTAGACTATTCAATTTACCTTTCCCCTATCAGCTTTCACTATTATCAAGAGTGTTTACAGAGTGTGGTCTAAAAAGTCAAGATGCCCATGGTTGGTATGATCAAAGCTCTACTTGGTTTTTATGTCCTTTACATATCCTTATCAGTTGTGCACAGATACAAAACCCTTAAGAACATCGTTCCAATAGCTGAAGCCAGTTTATTGTGAAACTATGTAATAAATATCAGCACACTTGGCACTTTATTTTTAATGGAAAGGATTTCAGGATTTTTCCAATATGAAAAAGTTTTAAGAAAATGAAAAAAAAATTATAAGTATAAGTTAGACCTAAACAAACTTGACTGTCAGTTTTTAAAACTTCACAGTTAAGTACAATTTTTACAAATACTATTACAAATATTGTGACATAGAGAATATTTAGGAATATTATTTCTGAAATAATGTGCACTGAACTTGTGTTGTAAAATAGCTTGTTAAATAATCATCAATTTAAGCTTTTAATTTAATAACCTTATTATTAAAAAAACAACTTTATAAATAACTTCAATTCTATACTCAAAATGTAGGTTACTAGCTGATTACCCGGCGTTGCCCGTTAATTTTTGAG
>JANHFQ010001925.1:61561-72401 GCA_032468035.1 Aparallactus werneri
TCTTTGGCTTTGAAACGGAGATGAGCACCGCCCCCTAGAGTCGGAAACGACTAGCACGTATGTGCAAGGGAAACCTTGACCTTGAATAAATATAACAGGAGGATAATTGTTGAAATGAGCTCATTAGCTATATTTTCTTCCCACATAAAATCTACGATTCACTTCACAACTTTTGCCAACAATACATCAGCTTCTTAAAATAATCAAAAATGAATTAATATTTTGTCCCAACAGTCCTTCCGAGCTCTTCATCTGAGTTTAACAGATTCCCATGAAGTTATTCCATCCAGTTTGGAAAAATGTAGAAGTTGCATGGTAGCAAATCTCAACTAAATGGGGTAAGGTGGTGAGATCCAAATTTGCAACTCCTCTTGGGTTATCTTGAGATGTGAAGCCTAGCGTAGCAAAATTTCCTTCCTGTGTTTTTGAACCCAGTTTAATTGTTTCATAATTTTTGCAATCTAACACTTTGAGTTGATATTGATGCTGGTTTCAGGAAAATCAAAATGAATGATATAATTAGTGTCCCCCCAAAAAATTGAACCCTGGATGTTGACTTTTTGTTTCCAGTAAAACTTCATGAACACATTCCATTGATTAACAGTTCTTTTTTTGTTGCCTATCACTATGCTGTGATGAAATGTGTTACCTTCATTCTTGCGCATGAAAATAATTGCTGACAAGTTTCAGATCTTGAGACTTTCATCTCTTCCATCAGCATGTGAGGAACCTATCTTGGGCAAACCTTCTGATACCGGAGAATGTCTATAATGTGATCCAAATGTTCTGTGAATGTCAAACTTGACAGATATTTCAGTTGGAAAGATAGAAATTTCAAGAAAGTTTGCCCAGATTTCTCAGCCCTGGGCTACTGGCATGATCATATTGTTTTTGATGCCTATAAACACAAAGGGCAACAGAGTGGCTAGGTGGCAAAACTAAAGCTGAATCTGTGAAATTGAGCAGTCCTATCTCTTTCCAGCTAGAAAAGACAATCAAAGTCTCATGATTTCCTACTTAGAAACCACCAGGCCTCATTTAAGATTGTTAAGTGAGGACTGTTGTGCTCACATCAATATAGCCATCACCATAAAAAACGTACATTTGGCAATGAATTTCACTTGGAAATACTTCTTTGACAGTCAAAAATTCAATTACATTGCTTAGAGTGCATTAATATTCTTTAAAAGCTTCCATTGCACAATAGCAACATGATCTTTTTCAGAGCAACTTCCCACTAACTGAAGTGAAGGAACAGAAGCTAAAGAACACACCACACTAGAGCACCTAATGCATCAATACTGCCACCTATTGGCAATTTATGACCTTGGTGGCATTAATTTTCATTTATCTCTGGTAGATAGGATGCTTGTGTTCAACAGTGTGAAAATCAACAGACACTGAGAAATGAACTGGGATTGTAGTTGCCAACTAGGGCTACCATAAATGGGTTGTACAACTCTAGATAATCAGCAGGTATGGCAAAGTGATATAGCAAACTCCCTCTCCTATATCTAGCAGTGATCTGCATGTTTATATTGTGATACGGCAATCTTATGCTTAGGCAGGTTCCATTCATTCAGTCTATCCCAATATTTTCCTTATAGATAGAAATTGTATATAGAGCCAGTTGGGTCTAGTGGTTCAGATGCTGGCATAGAAACAAGGAGAAGGTGAGTTTTAAGCCTAACTTAGAAGACATGAAAGCCAGCAAGGTAATTTTGGACTAGTAGTTGCTCTTTTTCCTAGTTGCTTAGCCCAGCCCACTTCACAGGGTTGTTGTTATGGGGAAAATAGAAAGCAGGAATATTAGGTATGTTCACTATCTTGAGTTGACTAAAATATTTGAAAAATCAGAATAAAAATTTAATAATAAAAATGCCAAATCCTATCTAAAAATCTGGCTTTTATCTCTTGTTGATAATTGATAAAACAAAAACAAAAATGTCTGGATAATTAATGTGGCAATACTGGACACAGGAGAAGAGAAAGAACTGGAGAAAAATCACAAAACACAAAGACCTGCCAATAGATATGGAACAACAGGAGTAAAAGAAAGCACAGCTAGAACAAATAGTAATAGGCACCTTGGGTACAATCCCAAAACATCTGGAGCATCAATTGAACACCATCAGCCTTGGCAAAACCACCATCAGTCAATTGCAAAAGGCAACTTTATTTGGTACAGCTTACTATACATCCTGTGACAATACCTTTAACACCATCAAACAACATCTGCCTATTCCAAGTCCTTGGGAAGGACTCGGGTGGGTAAAAATGCCAAATCCAGTCCAAACATCTGGCTGACTGTGCCATGAACCATCATCATACTTAAGTATTTATAAATCAGATTTACTTATGACTCTAAGCCAGAGGTTGATAAAAGCATGGGTGAAGAGACCACTGACTGACACATTAAAGTCATTGGTTTACAAATCAAATAGCTTAATACACTAAGCTCATGATGGCTTATCCATGGATTCTTGTATAAATGCAGATTGGGAACACTCAGTCAGGATCTCTCTGCCTTCCCATCTAATACTCAAAAACAATCACTTGGAGACCCCAAAGGTGTTCATTCTGGAGGCAACTGGACTTCTTGTTTTCTCTTTGAAAACGTTTTGCTTCTCATCCAAGAAGCTTCTTCAGCTCTGACAGGATAGTGGGGAAGAAGCTTTGGTGTCAGAGCTGAAGAAGCTTCTTGGATGAGAAGCGAAACGTTTTCAGAGAGAAAACAGAACAAGAAAGTCCAGTTGCCTCCAGAATAAGCACCTTTGGGACAACCATGGTCACGTGTTGGGAGCTATGCAGGACTCTAGTCTAGGAGGGATGGGAGCAATTGCACTGAGGAGGCTTAGGACCCGTCTGCTCCCGCTCGCGGCCTTTCTAAAGAGATAAAAGGAGCAGCCTGGGGCTCTTGATGGCACGCAAGCCCAATCAAGGCCTTTTGCATCCGTAACAAGCGGCCCAGCGGGGAGCCCGGCCCTTAAAGGCGATCTAGCCAGGCCCCTCTTTGAAATCACTCAATCTGTTTTAATGATTGGTTCGCTCGGGCGACATCAAAGGCGCCTCCAATCGCCACTCCTGATAGGCTGACGGGGAGCCAAAAATCAAAGTATTGGGAGGGGGGCGAGTCCGAGCGCAGGAGGAGGAAGATGCAGGTTGGGGAGGGAGGGGGACCTTTCGCATAGAGTGGGGGGAAGCAGAGCAGGTTGCCACTTCGGGTCTTCCGGGCTCTCTGCTGAGTTTATGAATCCTATCCGTGGATAGAGCTGGATGACCCCGGTCCCAATGGCAACTTTGGCGGTGCCAAACTCCGCGAACCACTTCACCTCTTTCCTGCAGGTAGGAAAATTTATTGATTGATTTATTTATATTTATTTCGCGTATGGCAAATACATGGATTTATAGTAGTTCAAATGTTAAAGGAGGTAGGAAGAAGCTCCCCGGGTTAGAAGTAGAGTGGCCCCCATCTGAGTTCGCCTCGAGGGCGAGCTTCCTTCGGGGTCCTTAACCGAGGGGGGAGGGGTGCAATTCAGTAAGTGAGGATTTTCCTGATGCGGAGATTAAGCAGTTGGGGAAACTTCACCTGTTGATTTTTCAGCCTGTCGTTTGGCTGCTAAAATACCCGACCTGCGCGGTTTTGCTGTGGAAGGAATGGGGAAAGCGCGCTCCAACATTTTCCGGGAAATCTTATAATGTTTCTGTTGAGATGTAAATCCCATTAGCTCAAAGGAGGCTTCCTCTTGGATTCCCATAAATGTGATCATCCCAGAGGGACTCTGGAGTAAGCAGCCTTGCCTTGAAGGGATTAGGATGCAGACCTATCATTATTCTTTATTAACGTGAAACGAAACATTAAAAAGAAACTATAAAGTCATAATTAGCAACCAACAACCAACTGATTATAGCACTTGGATGTGTACCACCCGTCTAATTTAACATTCTGTAAGAGATTGTGGAGTTACAGTTGTGTAAATTCTGAGGATATGCAGCGTTCTTGATTATAGGGAATGGTAGGGCAAATTATCTTTTAGATTTACTGAAAGGACTGTTAGCCTCTGAATTTTCCGTGTGTGACCACATCTGCTTTCCTTCTCCCTATCTCCCACTAAGGTTTCAGTACTGAAACCTGCCTTCTCATTTTAAGGAATAGCTAAGCAAGGACTCTGAGGGAGACAAGTGGATTTCACCTGCTGTGTTCAAGCTAGGTAAATTGCTCCTGAACTGTAAGGAACAAATGGATGCAAACGAATAGGAAATGTACTAGAAAGATGCTAACTTTGGACTCTAGTGAGTCTGCTGAGATGCTGGAGGAAAGGGAAGGATAGCCAATCCTAACTGCATGTGGATTTTTTAGCAGGTGAGTTCAGATGAGATTTAGATAGCAAGAACATTTTAAAAAGTGGGGAAGGTGGTTTGTGTCTTAAAGAAACAAATGTTGACATATGTGATATTAATTTGGGGTACAGACATTTTTAAGGGATTAAGTTGGGGCAGAATTGTGCTTATTTTGAATGAAAACATTACTTTTCAACTATCTTTGTTGTAGGACTCCTGGAATGTACATGTACAGTATGCTATTTTTTGTTTATAGATACTATACATATTTTAAATGTCTAATGAAAGTATTGCATTTAAAAAAAAATTATTTTGCAAAATGAGTATTATATGAGTATAATGCACTGTAGAAGGGGAAAAATAGATCCTAGTATGCTTTGTTCAGTGCCAAGACTACTATTTAGAAATAGACTACTGGTCAATTGTATAGCTTTACTTGGAAATGGTTGCAAATTTAGTCCCACAAATGTCCTAATGAAAAACTAGATACTGAGTTATTGGAAAGAATCTGCCTAAGATCTGATAAGCCATTGCAATTGAGCTTAGATGATATTAGCTGGGCATCTAATTCTAGCTAGAAGGTGACACTCTTTGAGTAGGGAATTGTGACATTTTAATGCCTATTGAGGCAAATTTAAAAAGTCACAACAACCATTTAAGTCATTCCTTAGGAAGAAAAATACTAATTTCCTGTATCCTAACCACAGGCCTAAAAGATATGGTAGATCACTACTGTCACCAATGCTTAGTTGCAGATTCTCCTCATGTATCGATTTGCAAAATTCCCTGATTGACTCTGGATTTGCCTTTACCCATAATATTGGCTTATTTTTGGAGGGTAAGCCAGCATTTCTTCTGGCTCCTCACTGACTTATTTAAAATCAGAACAAAACCGGGGCGATGGAATGCTCCGTTCTTCTGTAGGCTTGACTCTTGCTTCACCAACCTTCCAGCTCTTAGGTGAAAACAATCTGCTTACACCTTATCTGCTACAATCTATTTATTGTAAGGAAGGGAACTTGAACAAAGAACCATCTTAATCCTTCAGTTTCTAGTTATAGTAGTTTCATACTCTTCTGTTTACAACCCACCCACCCCAACTGCCTGAGATTATTTTCCATGCTGATAGAAGTAGCAGGCACTGAATTCCTGCCTCAGACTGCCTTTACACACTCACTTTTTCTCCTTATCATTCCAGGAGAGAGAGAGAGTTTTATACATTAGTCTCCCATCCTAATTTGATCTGATATGAAAAGTCAGTTGGCTGTAAGAATGCTTCTATGCTATTTTTCTGGGATCACAGCTAATAAAGGCTTTTTAAGTAAGGAATGGCATGGCTTCTTCACAGCAGGGAATTCTCCCAGAAATGGCAAATGACCAGCTTAAAATATATTCTGAAAAAAGTGCTGGTCATTCTCCTATTCTTTCTGTTATAGGATATTCATTGCTTCAAGAGCCTGTCAATTCAGGTGATGGGCACGGCAGCTTAAATTCCATTCTCAAAACTCTCCTGTTGATCAAATGGATAAAACCTTTATTAGTTGGAGCATTTCCTGCCTGATTGCAACTTTTTAAGAGTGGCTTGTGGAACAGGTTCCACTGAATTCAATACGACCACTTTGCTAGGAAGAATGTATAGCTATGATGCTTCAATACAGGTTACAAAAGTTACAAAAGAATTTGGGAGCTCTTTCCCACTTTTCATACACGTACTCCTCCATTAAAAGGTGGCACATAACTGAAGCATATTTAACTTTTAAATTCACTGATTAAAGTCACTGATTCTTGTGCTCTTTTTTTTTTGTTCTCTCTCACAATCTATGGCTTTACTATACATTTTCAGTAGGAAATAGTCCAGTGACTTTGGTTATATTAAAGAGAATTAGCAAGCTTTTCTTTCTGGCCATGGACAGAGTTTTTCATGGGGTTTGAACTGGCAACTAACAGAAACTAACAGAAACAGAGTTTTGTGGGCAAGATGCGTGACTTTTAAAATTATTTTTGAATAAATACAGTGAAAATTGTCATGATTTGAAATCAGGTGACTGATGAAGTTCATAGTAAAGTAGCATCATGATTTTGGGGAATGATAAAATGAAAAACATGGTAACCAATCCTGGGCACACACAATTATCTTTGCAATTGCTCAAAAGTTCAAATCACTTTGAAATGTTTCACCCTCTTCATAATTCCAAATATAATTAAAGCTACTCCAGGAAAGCCAATATAACAGGAATGGGATTAGAAGCCAGTAGATTCTAGATGAGATTGTAGAGCTGCCATCATCACTGGTCACGTTGCCTGATACTGGTTGGAGCTAGAATCCCTCATCCTGGTGTTCCTACTTGATGGTGATTAACTCTATAAAGTTTCACCACTTTTCCCCCAAATATTCTTGAAGGTAATACAGATTGATCCTAGGACTGACTTTGTTTTTAAACCCAGAGTGATGCAGCTACATATTTTGCATCATCTCATGAAATGACAAACAGGATTTCTCTTTTTATTCTAAAATAGCCAGTTAACATTCCCATTTGGATGTCCATCTTTTTCCAATGCAGATAGTCCTGGATTTACATCTGGTTGCTTAAGGGCCAATTTGAAATTACAACCTACCTGGGAAAGGAAACTTATCACCCAGATCCAAAATTTTGACAGTCACATCTTGCTGTGTGACCTTATTTTGGGTGCTCAGCACATAGCCGCATTTACAACCATTTGTAGCATTCGAACCATATTTTACAATAGTTGCCAAAAATCAGCACTTCTAGTTTCCATTAAAACTGCACAATAGGGAATAATGGGTTCATTTTATGACTGCACTGTTCACTTAAGAGTAGCTGAAAAAGACACAATCATGTGTCAATTTCCGTTTTATGACTGTTACAACTTACAGCTGTAATGGGCAAGATCCATTATGGTCGTAACTTGAGGACTATCTGTATACATTCATTCAGGATTTATGAGTAGAAACTTCCTGCTTAATTGAAATGCTTCTAGGATTCTGTCTCCTCTAATTTTATTTCTTTTTAAATATATTTCAACATTGAAAGATCAAGGCAGCATAATGGGTAGCATTTAAAAAAATACTGGAACACAGAAACGAAAAACAGCAAAAACCATGCCCAAGAGAAACAATCAGTACCTACAATGCTAGGCCTGAAGCCTTGACAGGTCCTTGCATAGATTGTCTCTTTTTTTGTGTGTTTTTTTTTGTGTGTGTGTTTTGTGTTTTGCTTCATTTTCTCACAGCCACGGGGTCATTTGCCCGACAGTCCTGTAAAAGCTTGTCAATCTCCCTCACCACTTCCTCTGCATCTACGGACTCTCTCCCTAGTTCCCTGTTTGAACGGTCTATCTGCTCCATGACAGAGTCCATATCAGCGGAGTCTCGGCTGACCCGGGAATGCACCTCGGCCAGGACCCGGGCCATCTGATCGGACGCCATGAAGGCAGCGTCTCTGGATTGTTTGCTCGGCGACAGGTACTGGCTGTTGGGTTCAGCCAAGGCCCCCGTCTTGACTTCGCAGCCATCCAGCGGTCCTTTCGTTGAAGCGCACGGCTCAATGCAGGTCTTGGTTGGGCTGCTGGATGCTGAGGGGACCTCCTGGAGGAGGGGGCTCAGGGCACGTTTGGCTTTGAGATAAGGTTTCACGTTGGCAATGAGAATGGTGTGCTCTCGCTTGTCCTTCCCAAATGTACAAAAAGTCTTCTTCCCCGTGGGGTTCACAGTTTCGTAAGTCTCAGTCTCGACGTTAGCTTCCACCGTGGGCACAAAGAGATTCGTTCGGTAGTCGGCGTTGTCTGCTTGATTGGAGGCAGGGAACTGGGGCATCCAACACCTGTCAGAATGACCAAGCACTCGGCATTCATCGGTGCAGTTAATGCACTCCTCTTGTTCTGCAAGACAATCAAGAAACGACAAGACATTTAAAGTCATGAATCATCTGCCTTGACCTGTTCAGATCCCAGTCTGTTCATGCAATGTACCTGAGTGAAAAGAGAAATCATAATTAAATCTTTTCAGGTAGGTGCCACAAACCAACAGGTTGAGGGGATTCGTTTATTGGAGCTACTATCAACGCACAACAGTGGTTATATTACTCAGCAATTTGTATCATTTCAATAAAGGTTTGGTTTATTGGTTTATTGGTTTATTGGAGCTACTATTAAAGCACAACAGTGGTTGTATCACTTATTTATTTATTTATTGGACTTTTAAGCCGCCCTTCTCCCGAAAGACTCAGGGCGGTGTACAAAATAAAAAACATATAATACAAATGTTAAAAGAGAATTAAATCAAATTGCCAATAAATATACCGGTAGTTAGATAAAATTTAAAAAGTGGGAAGACAATTAAAAATTAAAACCGAATTAAAATACTTTATATGGCCCGATGTGGCTAACCGTACGTCAACTCGAAGAGCCACGTCTTAAGGGCTCGCCGGAAGGAGCGAAGGTCGGGAATCACTCGCAACTCCTGGGGCATGGTGTTCCAGAGGGTGGGAGCTCCCCCAGAGAAGGCCCTGGGCATCGCCAACCGGCACTGGGCGTCACCAACCGGCACTGCCTGGCCTTAGGCACCCTGAGGAGGCCAACACTGTGGGAGCAAACTGGGCGATGGGAGGCTATTGGTGGCAGAATGTGGTCCTGCAAATACCCTGGTCCTAAGGATGAGATGGTTGTTCAGGTATCCTGGTTTCATGCCATGAAGGACTTTCAAGGAGACAACGAAGACCTTGAATTTAAATTACATAAACCAAATTCAGGAGAGAGAAGTGATATAGCTAACTAGCATAATTTAATGTACTCTTCTTTCTCTGGATTCTTTTTATTAACATGAGACTTTGGGGCCAAAGCTAACACATAGTCTTATTTTATTACTCTTGTAAATTTAAAGTCACGGAAGACTTAAAGACATAAAGATCAAATCGTTCATTTCAGAAACTAGTTCTGAGGGAGAGATGTCACATTCACACACACCCCCCACTATACTGTATTGTTTCTCTATTTTGGTTGGGGAAACATAATAATGGAAATTTGAAAAGAAAATAAAAAGGTCAGCATCCACTACTTTTTTAAACAAACCATTTTTTAAAGAAAAACAAGAAACATTGGGATAACATGCTCCAACTGAGGATAAACACTAAGTGTGCCATAAAAGTACAGAACACCCTAGGAAAAGTGCCCATTTTACTCTGCCATGCCTCAAATCAATACAAAGATTTTTTCCCCTTCTTTTTAAATTCACTCTTGATCTTTGCGCATTTGAAAATTGCACATCACACCGGCTCACCCAGGGAAAAATCTTTCTGCTATTACAGAAGCAGGACGAGTCCATTTTAAGTTATCTGGAAAACAATTTTGAAAGGCCCCTTTGAAAGGCTCTGTTAAAAGGGGATATTATCTTACCTTCTGCAAGATTGGCTTTTCTACTAAAATATTGTTAATAAAGACATTCTTATTTTTGCTTATTAATAAGAGCAATTGTTTGACTAAGGAAGCAGCAGATTGGCAGCATACTGTTCTAGTTATATGTATATTGGAACCAAGGAAAGTTTATTATTTGTTTTATTTATTAGAATTTATCCCACCTTTATTAATTTATACTATAGGTAACTCAAGGCAGTGAATATACATAATACTCTTTCCTCCACCTATTTTCTTTACAACAATCCTGAGAGGTGAATTGAGTTGATAGACCAGGGCTATCAAACTCATAGCCCATGGGCCGAATGCATCACATGATGGCCACGCCCATGCCCAGTTTAGCAAAGGGGGAAAAGACCCGATATGTCATGTGACACCACTGTGATGCTGCGAGTTTGACACTCCTGTGATAGAGAATGTCTGACTCAAAGCGGGCTTTCATACCTAAAGCGAGACTAGAATTCATAGTTTCCTGGTGATTGGCCCAGCTGGCTGTCATATACAGATATTCCTCGACATTCAACAATTCATTTAATGACCATTTGAAGTTACAAGGCAGTGAAAAAAATGACTTATGATCATTTTTCACATTATGGTCATGTGATCAAAATTCTGATGCTTGGCAACTGGCTCACATTTATGATGGTTGCAGTGTCCCGGAGTCATGTGATCACCTTTTGCGCACTTCTGACAAGCAAAGTCAGAAGCCCTAAATTGCTTGGGTCCAGCCTATCTTAGGGAACATCTGGTGCTGAGTTCCCGCCGCCCAGTCCGAGCTCACAGGGAGGGCCTCCTCAGGGAACTGACATCCATGGAGTGTCGTCGGGCTGGGCCCAGAGGTAGGGCCTTCTCTGTGAGCGTGCCCGCCTGGTTGAACCAACTGCCACCGAGTCTCCGCACTGCCCCTGACCTCCGGACCTTTCGGAGAGAACTTAAGATCTATCTCTTCGAGATGTCTGGCCTGGCTTGAGGGGGTGGGTTTTTAAATTTTAAATTATTTTATCTCAGGGTTTAATTTAATTTAATTTTAATTGTATATATTGTTTTTTAATTGCACCCTGTAAGCCGC
>JANHFQ010001925.1:222825-236616 GCA_032468035.1 Aparallactus werneri
AGATACAGAGTACTATAAAATATGGCAGATATTTTATGATTGGCTAGAGAGACGATATGATAAAGAATGATAAAAAAATGTTTATATTTTTGTTTATTGAATATGTAACCAATTTATACTTCTGATTCTTGACTGATACATATATATTCAAATGTGATATTTTGTTTTTGACAATTTGGCGCATATAGTTCTTTGTAACCCGTTCTGACTCGTTGTCTGATGTATGATGATACTAATTTTGATTAATAAATAAAAAACACATTAGAAAAAGAAATTTCAGATTGATACAGCAGTGACACTACCATCTTCCTAACTACCTTTTCTGAATTGAATCGAAAATAACTGCACAGCATTACCAAATACTACATTATGATTTCCTGGAATTCATACATTCAGCCAAGTAGAAAAGATATTTGTTCCTTCCTAGAACACATATCAATAATATACCTGCTACACTGAGAACTCTCTCCATTTTCACCAGGAATGGACCCCCAAATTACAGAGTTTGTTTGCTTACCAATCTGTGCAGAGTGGTTGCGCTTCATGCTGTTTTTGTAGCGCACTGCTTCCTTGATGCGGTCTACCTCCTGTTGGTAGCGGCGTTTGTCTTTCATTGCCCCTTCCTTGGCTTCCTTCAGTGCACCCTCCAGGGCCTTAACTCTCTCAGCCGTAGCCCGAAGACGTTTCTCCAGTTTAGGAAGCTCACAACGGAGATCTGCATTGTCACGAACCAGCTGGGCCCCAAGTTGACAAGAAAGAGAAAGAAGAGTAATGGAGGTGATGTGGACAGAGGTAGGCACAACTCCATTCCCCAAGACCTGAAACATTTGCTCTTGCCTCCAATACCAAGTTGGTTCTGCCCTGCTTTCTCACATTCTGCCCTTTCCAGAAAAACACACAGTATGTGCTAATTCTAGCCAATCTGATCTACCTGGAAATCTCTCACCTCAGAAGCATTATTTTTTTTTTCTAGAGGGGAACTACTACATCGCTTCTTATCCCCTTGTATCATAGATTTTGTAGGAATGTCTGAATATACCCCTCAGGGCAAAATATGAAGGGCATATTCAAAGCCAACATCTCAATTTGTGAGAACAAACTTTATGTTTACTCTTGCCCTACTTCTGAACACCATGATGGAAAAATGCTGTGGAGCTGGCCTTGAGGAACGCCAGAGTGAAAAGTAGCAGAGCTTGGAGGCCTTTCAAAAATCACACAAAAGAACATTTTAAATATAAACGGCCACTGCTCCAGGTTATAATGAAATGGAGAAAAATAACCCAAATACCACACCAACTGAAGTTCTCTCTGTTGTACATCTATTAAAAGCAACCTATAGTTGACACAGATGCTGGTGATAAGTCACTACCCTTTATAGATGACACCCATCCCTTGTTCCCATTAAGCAGGCCCCAAGTGCTACAGATCCAAGCCATGCACCATGCTGGGGTGGGAACAATTTATGAAATGCAAGGTCGGGAGATAACGTCTAAGGACTCGCAATGATCCATTTAACTCTCATTGTATTTATGCTTGAATTAAACACCAGGTGGGTAAGCAACATGAGGTGATCGCTTAATGACATGAGATGAACAATACTCAAGGGGCAGCCAGCAGCACAACAGCAATTGGCAGGAAAACTACTGGGCAGCCCAGCCTCCAAGGGAGGGAGAGAAAATGTTTGAGATAATAATATTTAGTTCCCATATCTGAGAGCGATATCAAACCAGAATGGGGGTGAAGCATATAGTGAGAATTTATGAACCATGTTTTTTCCAGATAACTGTAGGGCAATCTTCTGTAATCTGATGTCTGCTAGATGTGTTGATTATAATTTCCATCAATTTTAGTTGTTACTAAGGAGGTTATACAGCCTCAAATTGGGAATTATCTGGAATTTGTTGTAAATATTTTGATGTATCTGTATCTACTTAATGTTATAGTGGAAGAAAGAGCATTGCTGTTGAGATTTTAGTGTGGAACAGCTAAGCTTTATCTCCCCCCGCCCCTCTTTTTGTGACAGATGCGGTGTAGGACAATTTAGTCAGGATTGCCATGGCAAGAGAATGGATAGTAGAAACCACATACATGCTGAGAATGAGGCCTTTGTACAGACATGAAGGCCACAATGGTAGTGGTTGCCATGGCAGCAAATTATGACCTAATGCAAAAGGGTCATTAGGGGGATGGAGTTGCCATGGCAGTGGAATGGTGAGAGGCACCTGACCTTTCCACCCAATTGATGTCCTCCCTCCCATCCCCAATTAAATATCTGTACTCCCAATTTGGTCACCAAGTGCAAACATTTCCTGCCCAGCCCACCAGGCAGAGGAAGATGTGAGAGTGGCTGTACGGTACCTTGGAGACCCAGCGATCCAGCTAGGGTACAGCAGCAATGGGAAAAGGGGGATACAGACATGACTCAGCACACCAGCAGAGTCCCCAATTAAACCCTGCTCTGGAAACCCAGAGAGAAAGAAGTTACACCCCAGCAATGACTATTACTTCTGGCTGCTGGTATCAGAGTAGTACCTTCCTTTCCTGATCTGAAAATAGGGAAAATTCTCTCTTTTGGGCATGAGATGTGGCAGAAGCATCTTTCACCATCTTACTCAGCTAAAGTAAGCAGAGACGATTGGCGGAGGAAGGAGAACAGAATGAAGATAATGGAAATCATATGTGATGGGTTTGAGAAGCAATGCAAGGAATGGATATAAGCAAATATCTACCAACGTTCTAATTACACATTGTCCCTTGCTACTTTGCCATCTTGTCTAATTTCTTCACTTCAGTAAATATATGATTTTATGAGGCCTTAGCCTGAAATGCAAATCCATCTCACTTCTTTCTACTTCCCGCTATTTTCATTCCATTCATTGTTTCCATTCAACTTTCCAAGACCTGCTGCAAAATCTCACCAAATTGCACTTGGAATCAAGTGTGAGGTTTTCAATTAAAGCTGCCACGGTTTCATAGCAAGTATTGTTGGGAAGGAAAAAGGAACCAGAAGGGAAAGGTACTGAAGTGCCAATAAGACTGGAAGCAGAATTTGAAAGCCAGGATAAGAGAGCTGGGTAATTCCTGCTGAGCCAGATGGTGTTTTCTGTATTGTACCAGAAGGCGCAATTCCCATGGTAATGGACAAAAATGGTAATTTATCATGAACAAAGCTAAGCATGGTAGAGCCGTTCTTTAATCTGCTACTGGGGAGTACACATTATTTGTGGATGCACCTTTTACGATGTATGCAGAAAATCCAAATTGAGTCCCTGGTATCTCAGTAAACAAGGTCTAAGAAGATTCTTAGTTATCCAGGTCACGGTTATCCCAAAGGTGCTTTTTTCAAAAAACATCTTCAGACACCTTTCTTGTTGCATTATGCCCCCAAATTTCAGGGCTTTGATTATATGGGCCGTGTATTATAACTGTCTCACTCTGATATGATCTGTACATCTTGTTTTTATTTATGACTGGATTTGGAACAGTCTACTGCCTGCTGCCAACTCTAGTGTCTGTATTTGCTAATTCAATGGATCTAAATGTGCTAAAAAGGCAAACTTCATGAGCTCATCATCCAGCTGCATATTCCTCAGGTTTTCTGCCTCCATCTAAATAAATATTTCTCAAGTGGTTTCATCACTCACAACTCTTCAGATTAAAAAAAAACGGGACACATATAATTATTTATGAATGGTTCTTTCACTCTGTTTGGAATCTTCCTTGTTGCTACAACAAATATCTAGATAGCTTTTCTTATTTTTACTTTATTAATTTGAAATGATCACAGGATGCAAATTATGCCAAGAAACATCTATCTCAAAAAGTCAATGTTTTTAAAGGAGTTATTTCTTGAAAATTATAAGTAAAAGGCAAGAAATAAGCCCTAACTATCAAAAAGATCATTGTAAGCGAGAATATCTAACATTTCAGAAGGGAAATAGTGGAGTGCCCTATGGATCTTACAGTTTTTGGCTGGGTTCACACAATGCACTGATACAGAACCACAAATCAACCAAACACATTTTAGCCTAATGTCTTGTGTGAAATTGGCCTGGCGGTTTAGAGTCCAATGTGTCACACAAATCCAAAAAAGTAGATTAAATAATCTGAAGAAATTTGGTTCAGAGCTCCTCGTAGCAGATCTATGTTGTTTTGATGATAAAGACAACCTTGACCTCAATCTGTAAAAAATATGTTTCCTATCTTCCAATCGCATGTTTCAAGTATCAATTCTGTATTCACTCCTTTTCTCTATGTATGCAAGATCCAATCTGTATCACCCTAAATCTATGGAGGGAAAGATAGAATGACACAGGCCTAATTATTTGGACTTCAACTGTCATTACTCTTTTCTAGAATGGCTAATCACAAAATATTGTTTAAATTAAGTAACATTTTTAATGTTTAAGTTGATATTGGTCAGCTTCAAGGTAGACCAAGTCAGGAAACAGACTATAAGAATTAACGGAACTCTATGACATTGTTACAAGATATAATAATAGAATCTTAAAAGGGTGACAGAGTTTCTCTCTCCCTCTTATACCAAAGTGAATCAAGGCAGGGCAGTCTTGAGCTTCTTCCTCACTCCAGTCCAGTCCAGTCTTCCCAAGCTAATCTAATCTTTTTGTAATGGCTGCTGCATATCTTTTTCAAGACCATCTCTATACTCCTCTATCCTATATTTGGTCTCTGTATGTTTAAACTTCTAACTAATTTACAGATGGTGCTATGTATACCTCCAGAGACATTAGTGACTGAAGTGTTAATCTAGGCCAAGCAAGCGAGCAAATAGTTAAGTTACACTGTAAAACTTTCAGAGGGCACTAATTTGCCTATCCATCACTGAAATAAAAGGTATGAAGATATAAGCAAAGAACCAATGAATGTACACAACCATGTATGTGCATTTCACCAAGTTAGATAATGTATTAGATTTTTCTTCCTAACTCTTTTCCTCTGTTGCCTTATTTATATGCCTAATAATATTTCCTTGTAATGCTTACATGAAGACACAGCAATAATCAGACAGCACACCATGCAGTAATTTGTTGAAAACCTTACTGAATTCCCTACATATTCTTTTCTCACAAGATCTTATTTTGACACACTGATTTCTATTTTTTACAATGTTATATTTTTCTTTCTGTACATAAGCATAATTTATCTAAACATAAACATGCTATAAAAATCCCTGTGAATTTGTACACGCTCAGAAATACACCCTCATGCAGATTTTTGGGTGTGTGTGATAAAAGAAATGAGCACACAACTTTTCTCTTTTAAACTCCCAAACCATCCTCTGTCTGATCCACAGGATTGGCTTGCCAAATAATCAAGGATACTGATACAATATGAAGGGCAAATTATTATGGATTAGCAGAAAACAGGAGAAAGCTCAGCACAAGCCAAGACTTTGTGATGAGTTTTGGGATCAATGGGCTCTAAATTTGGTGTTAGAAAAAGTGTTTCTATTTTGATGGGAAAGTAGGAAGAAGAAATCTGTTGCCTTCCAAATTTGGTGAACCATATTTTCTAGCCAGCCTTACAGCCTGATTAAAGCTGATCATTAGTTAAGGCACCAGACTAGAAACCAGGAGACTGTGAGTTCTAGTCCTGCCTTAGGTATGAAAGGTGGTTGGGCGACTTTGGGTTAGTCACTCTTTTCTCAATCCAATCCATTTCACAGGGTTGTTATGGGGAAACAAGGACGAGAAAGGAGTATTAGGTTCACCGCCTTGAGTTGTTTATAAAAATGATAAAGGTGGAAATAAATTCCAGGAGTTATCATTCAGCAATATCTATCAGACTCACCAATCCCCACCCTGATTTAAGAAAACAATATTAAATGGGAATAGATATGTGCAGGAGTTTTATTATAGAAAAAGTCAGAGAATCGGCCTGGGAAATATATTGATCCTGCATTAAGTGAACTCCAAAACAAGCAAAGAACATGTCCAGGCATGGATTTGTGCCAGATGAGTCCTAGGTATGAGGTTAAAAAATTGAGAGAGCATCCAGATGGCCTTATGAACATTCAATGCTGCTACAATATATGGAGACTACAAAATGGAGACAGAGAAAAAAATTCCCATCTAATTGGCTAACTGCTGTGTAAGGAATGAAAACAGCACTGAATTCACTAGCTGTCCTTCTCTCCATCTGTTCCATCCCTCTTTGTGGTTGCTTGGCTCTCATTCAGCCACTCACCTGTTTGTGAACTTTTGTAAGCTGTTCCAAGTTGTTCTCAAGAAAGGAAATCTTCTGTTTCTGGGAATGAGCCCCCCCACTGTCTTCGGGTTCCAACTCCGCACTCTGGAAAGGAGTAAGAAGATATTTATCTCTGCAGCAGTGAAGGAGATGTGAACAGAGAAACAGCAATGACAACAGCAGTGCAAACCCAAATAAAACTATTTGGATTGGTCCACACTAAAATTTATTCTTTAGTTGCCTCCACAAACAACTGTAATTCCAAGTGTAAAATGTGCATCATATAAGATAAGGAATGACAAGAATGGGCTCCAGAATTGGGAATGACTGTGAATTTAATACAACCTCACTGAGAAATGTTCAACAGAACCATTTCCTACCTTAATTTGAGCAAAGACTCAAAACTGCTGTGTGAGGAAATCAGAAGAAAGTGAATTTCTTTTACAATGGAAAGTATATATCTGACTTGCACAAAGAAGTTTTTGTAAAGATATCTTTCAAAGATAAAGTGTTTCAAAGATTCACATGTTTTCATTGAGTTTCAAGAGCTACCTACTTTCTTAACTCGAGTCGTGACGTCTTGAACGAACAGCTTGCGAAGGTTGTGGAGGGTCTGGAGTTCACGGGCCTAGAAAGGGCACACACATAGAAAGGCAAGCTGAGATAAGATGTTTAAGTCTCCCCATTCTCTTCCTCTGGTTCTATTCACAAAACTCATTTAACTGTGTCACAGAAGGGAAGCATATTATGCAAACCCTTTAAGCTATATTAGTCACTTGCTTAATCAAATCTGGTCAGATTTAGCCCCAAACAGATAAACTGCTGTTCTCTGTGGATAAAGTCAGCTAATGTACAAACTACTTATGACATGGTAATTAGTTGTTTTGCAAGGATACACTAATTCTAGAGAGACTCTGAAAACGTCTGTCTATGTGCCTTAACAGTTTTAACTCCCCTCAAACACAGCCCCACAATGAGGGCAAAAGACGGCAGAAACAGATTAGTAGTGAATAAGCTTTCCTTCCAAATCTTTCTTCAGTAGTGCCAATCACAATCTCACCACTTTAAATTAAAAAAAAAATACTTTACCAGGAAGGGGAATGGAATAAAAAAGGCCACAAGAGGGGGGGGGGGGACGGGACAAACTTTCAGTTTTCTTTACAACAGCTGGGAGCCCTAAAAAGTGGCCATCATATAACAGAGTCCTCCTTGTACCGGATGCTGCTGCCACAGATGTGAGCCTAGGAATGAAAGAATACTGCCTTTTGGGATGCTTACAACAGTCTCCTCCAGCCCCTTGAGGTCTTGCTTGGACTGCTCGTGGCGCTCGTAGAGAAACCTGTGAAGCAGAAAGAGCATGTGGGGCAAAGACATCATGGGGAAAGTGTTCTCAGAAGAATTTACGGTAATTTTGAGATGGGCAGCTATACAACTTGATTTTTTAAAATGGTTAATTAACTTTCATGTTCTGAGGTTTTACAGTTTTTAACAACTTCTACCAGGTTAAAAGCCTCATTGCTCTTTTGAGTGGCATGCCTAATATTCCAAACTGTAGGTGCATACAGAACCGAAGATGATCGAACTAGGACAAAAACTTGACTTGATACAATCACTCCTCAGATGCCTAATCATCCTGTCATCTGCCCTTTGAAAAATTGTCACAATTAGTGACAATTTTTGGAAGTCTCTATGAGCAACATTCCAGCTTACCACATGGGGCCTTAGATTGTACATGCCTGGTTTATAAAATCTTAGGACAGTGTTTTCACTGAAGGAGAAAAATGTGGGTAGTGAGTAGCCGAATTCCACTCTGTATATATATTAGAGTAGGCAGACTTGGTGGCAGAGGAAAACCAAGTATTGTAACTGAGGAGGAATGGTTCATCAATCCCTTCCAGATAACTCCATTGCAGGTGAATATAAATAATCTCTTAGAGTTGGGGATTGAGTACCATATGTTTTGACTGAAACTGTAAAATGTTCTAGAACTATTCTTTGTAGAATAAGAAGAACCCCCATATGGGTCATCATGGAAGCAGTGAAGAAGGAAGAGAGACACAGCAGGCTTGAACAAGTTCTTATTGGGAGAGGAAGGAAACAGGAAATGTGCAAAGCTTTAGAAATATGAAATAGGACCCAGTGATATTTCCTTGTGAATGATTAACTTCAATTTAAGATCATCTTTGTGGCTGAATCTGGTATATGTTCTTTTTTAAAACAAATATATTTAAATTATTAAATGCGTTCCCTTCCCAATTAAATTACAGTTCCTTCCCCCACTCATTACATGGGTTTAATGTACATCAACGTTGCCCAACTGATGCCTGGTAGCATCAAATCCCAGAATTCATCAGGACCAAACACATTTTGTTCTAGAGAGTGGGACTTATTCTTAAACACAGGAATGAAGAAAGACAGCTGAAAATGTTTGGGAAAAAGAAGAGTTCTCACGTCAGCTCCTGAAGCTTTTGTGTTTTCTCTTGTTCCTCATTCTTGAGTTTCTCATAGTCAGCACGAAGTTTCTCCAGTTCAAGTTCTAACTTCTGGTTTAAGCTATACAGGAAACAATGTATGGAGAAATATGCTATTGTTGGGATGGTAAGCAGATCATTATAATTATTCAGCAGCCTTTCAATTTAGCATAAAGCTAAATTGGCTAAGGACTCAATGCTCAAGACATGGAGGCTAAAAAGCCAAAACCTCTGATGCTTAAAGGACTGCATTTCATGACAATGTATAAAAGAGAATATTTGAGTCAACCATCTTTTAAGCCTTTTCTGTCACAACCAGCTGCTAATTTTGAATATACCTACAGGTTTAGCATTGCTATAAATGGGTTTTTAACTCCAGCAATCCAGCCTAAGGAGTTTTTATTAGGATTAGTTTTATTGAATGAACTTCAGTTCTCAGGAAGGAATTACTAGCCTTAAATTAGTTTCAGTTCATAGTGTCTCAGGGGTCTTAATTATCAGTCTATATATCCTATTGATTACACACAAATTAAAGTATACCAGACAGCTGAATTTGTTTCACAAGAGATATGGGTATACAGTTGTGCAACAACTCTCTATAGCTATACTACATTGCCATTACTTCTAGAATTAATTAACATGAGATTTCTCCTATTTGGTTCCTCCAGACTTATTAAGAAAGACTATAAATCTCAAATTGTTAGTAAGTATGCTGATTAAGAATTCTGGGAGTTGTAGTCCTAACAGCTGGAGTGTGCGAGGTTGGTGATGGATGATTTACTCTTACCCCTTCTTCCTTCTCCTAATTTCTATTCTACATGTGTTCATAAATGGTTGTTGCTTGTTTTATTCTTTTCACATTAGCCCTGCCTTATAAACCTTGTCCAATTTTCTGCTGATAATCTGCCATGTCTCTTGAAACTGATTAAGTCAAGCCCTGCAAAAAAAAAAACCCACCACCCCACCTTCTCATCTCCAACATAACCTATCTTATAATGAGAATCTCTCTCCTCCCCATCAGAACAATTTGCCCCAGCCTAAAAATGACTCACTCTTTAAGCTCATCAATTATTTTCTGCTTCTGGTTGATCTCATCACGTAGGCGTGCCAACTGTTTGTGGTGAGCTTCACGGTGACTCTCTAGCTGCACTTCCAAAGCCTTCTGCAGGAAAGGAAAGGAGTTCAGAAGTTCTAGAGCCCCTCATAAAGCAGCAAATCAGTCAGTTGTGGTATCAGAGTCCAGACTTTCTACTTGAGAAGGTAAGCTAAAGAATTGGGGAACAAGGTGGTGAGGTAAATGGAAAGCTGTTGCTAATGGATGAGGCACTCATTATATAGGGGCAGTGTGATTTGACTGTGTTCCTTGTGGCGGAAGCATATGTGTGTCTGTGTTTGTGTCTGTATTCTTTCTGGCCAATTGTCTTGCTTCGCTGCTTCGCTCAGTGCCCCTCTCTCCCTGGTAGGCCCTTTCACTGGAGAGGAGGAAGTGTTAGCTCAGCCTCTTCATCTTCTGAGGCCTTTGATAGCTGCCTCTCCAGGTTGCTAGGCAACACTGCTTTAGCTGCCTGCAACTCTCCTCAGGCTGATGACTCTCCTGTAACTGCTCTTCATCTTCTGAATCTAAGCTGGCCATGCGTGACAGTTCTCCTTTTAAAGCCCAAAATATGGCCCTCTGTCCCTCTATCTTTCTTTTATTTCCTCCAGCTCTACCCCTCTTTTTAATTAATGCTGCTATGGGCCAAAGGGATTGTGTAAGAGGGATAAAACCCTTGATGAAGAAAGACATGCCTTATCTCTTGTACTAACTTTGACTTCATCTGTATCTTCTATCAGGTCCTGCTCCTTGGCAACGTCATGCACAGTCTCTGTGGGAGAGAAGAAAGAGCCTTAATGAGAAGATGGAGACAGAGTTAAAGCAATGAGTTGATGAGACCAGAGTTAGATTAGTTCTTGATATAGAAGACTAGGCTAAAACATCAATTGCTCCTTTAATTTTCTATGATTTCTTGAGCAGGTTATTGTCTCAATTTTATCTCAATCTCAAGGTTTAAGTGTAGAATAAAAAGTTTCTTTTAAAAGATTTCTTCTGTAAACTCTTCTTTTCTATAAAATGGAAACAGTAACCTGTTTCATAGCATACTTTTATTTTATTTTATTTTATTTATTTGTTTGTCAAACATGTGTATCACTTATGTGATAACATAGGTATATGTACATAAACATGAACAAAGAAAGTATATACGGGTAAATGGACACAGAAAAACAGGGACGGTAGGCATGCTGGTGTGCCTTATGGACCTCTTAGGAATGGGGTGAGGTCCACAGTAGACAGTTTGAGGTTGAAGCTGTGAGGGTTTTAGGATGTAACAACAGAGTCGGGTAGAGCATTCCAGGCATTGATCACTCTGTTGATGAAGTCATATTTTCTGCAGTCGAGTTTGGAATGGTTTACTCTGAGTTTGTATCTGTTATTTGCTTGTGTGTTATTGTGGTTGAAGCTGAATAAGTCATTGACAGGTAGGAAATTGTAGTGGACTATTTTTTGTACTATGTTAGGTCAGACTGCAGGTGGCACAGTTCCAGATTGTCTAAGCCCAGAAATTCTAGCCTGATGGTGTAAGGTATTTTGTTGTGGGTTGAGGAATGAAGTACTCTTCTTGTAAAATATCTCTGGACCCACTTGATTGTGTTGATGTCTGATATACAGTGTGGATTCCAGACAGATGAGCTATATTCGAGGATTGATCTGGCAAAGGTTTTGTATGCCCTTGTTAGAAGTACAACATTACCGGAGAAGAAGCTTCACAAAATTAGATTAACAACTCTTAATGCTTTTTTGGCAATGCTATTACAATGAGCTCTGGGGCTTAGATCGTTTGAGATGAGTACTCCTAGGTCCTTGACTACATGAGAGTCATCAATGAGATCTGATCATTTTCTCCTATCACTTTTGACCCCACATAATTGGCTTGTGTGTTTCTTTCCAATTCCAACCTTTATTGCTAGAATGCCATTTTTCCCCCTAGGCTCAGTTTAAGTTTATGAAATGCATCTTCCTTTCTTTGTCCATTAAATTGACTGAACGTTGACTCTTTTGTCTCATAGTGCTTATTCACAGCAACATTAATTCAAATTAAGTTGTAAAGTGCAAGAGCAGTAGTCAAAGGGCAGAGTGACAGATGAAATAAAAGAGAAGCCCAAAATGCAGAGGGCAAGGCAAATGAACGGAATGGCTTTCTGTCACAAGGGAAGCTTAACAGAATAAGAGTTGAGAGGACTTTGGAGGTTTCTTAGTCCAAGCCCCTGCTCAAGCAGGAAACCCTACATAATTTCAGACAAATGGTTGTCCAATCTCTTCTTTAAAATTTCCAGTGTTGGAGCAAGTGATTCCACTGATTAATTGTTCCAACTGTCAGGTAATTTCTCTTTTTTTAAAAAAAATTACAAATAAATTTTATTATTTAAAAGAAAACAAAATTGACATATATGACATAACACATCGAACAAACAAACAAAAACCAGGAGAAAAACAAACAAAGGAACTATACATATAAAATTACATTCTTAAAATTAAAGGTTACATACTTTTGGTGATTGCCATTTGCATTTGAATTATGTCTATCTTATATCTACTTACTTTGTTGTCTATTTGCATATCTTTCTTTGCCTTGGGGCATGTCCACCACATGTGAAAGTAAGTGCCTGGTGATTCCCCACATTTCCAACATTTAATTTGATTGCTCTTTTTTATACTCACTAATTGCATTGGTGAATAATGCCACCTATACAACATCTTGTGGGACTCTTCACTCTTAGTCCAATGACTACACCACTACACCACACTGGTTCTGTCCAGTTAGTTAATTTCCTTAATGCCCTGGTACAATGCCCTGGTTACTGATGAAATGGGTTCCCTGGCACAGGTCATAGCGCTAAATCTTGCCTCTAACAACACTTCACTTTTCAGCAGCTGCCAGAATCAGGCCATTATAAAGAACGGGGGAGCCTATCGCAGTTTAAGCTATCAGTTTCCTACCGTGAGCAATTTAATGGTGACCTTTGAGGCTGATGCCCAGCAGTGGGATTCTCCTTGTCTTCAAATCAGGCCCCTTCCCATTAGTTGAATAGCAAACTACTTGTTCCTTGCTCTGCATTTGAAGTCAGCCTGCTCCAGGGTTATGCAAATTCACAAAGCAGATGGCTGCAGCTGAAGTATATGCATGTAACAAAGCAAAACATGAAGTGGAACATTTGAACACTGGCCCTGTCAGGGAAATGCCTTTGTTTGCATTTCATATTTTGAAATATGATAGACAACAGTGTCTCATGCGTTCGACAGGTAAGATTGGGGATCTTGTTGGGTGATTATGGAAAGTAAAATGAGACTGGGAAATTACTTTCTTAGATTACTGATAGTCACTGGAATGTCAAAATAAGCTTCTGCATCAGCAAACTGCTGATGGAAAAGTTAGGAAACTAACTCAGGATTTTTCAAGCAAGCATATTGCAATGGTATTGGATACATAGAGAATGGCATACCTTAAATCTTTATTGCAAAGTCAGAGTCTTTAGTACCGTAGTTTTTCTATTTACTTTGAATGCCAGTGCTCAATTATAGCTGAATCCATACTGTTCATCCAGAGTTCTAAAACAACTTTAGGTGTAACAATGAATTGGACAGTTGTTCAGCAATGAAAAACACAGGTCTGATGTAGGGTGGACTGGAGCAAAGGGTCACATTACAACTTGCCATAGCCAACTTGCCATGGCCAACTTGCCATGGGCCAATTCAACATTGCCAACTCATCATGGGACAACTCACCACAGGATAAGAGTGACACTAACATTGAAGAAATGGTGGAATAGACTCATTAAAGAAAGGATGCCAGAGAAGTGACCAAATGAAATGTGAATGGCAAAAATTAAAATAATGTTGTAATTATTTTAAACTAGCCGATAACCCGGTGTTGTCCAGGGATTTATTTATCCCAATCCTGTATTAGATAGGAATGGAGATGTGAATTGGCGATGTAAGAGCAGAATGGGCTGTCCTCCCTCCTTCCATTAACATCTCCGCAATTCCTGAAGAGGCGATGGCAAGAGCAACTTCTCC
>JANHFQ010001925.1:317344-327669 GCA_032468035.1 Aparallactus werneri
GAGAAGCAAAACATCCTCAAAAGAAAAAACAAGAACGCCCAGTTGCCTCCTGAAAAAGCATCTTTGGGACAACCATGACCTAGATGACTGAGAATCTCTACAGACAATAGACTAATAAATAATCTCTGAGATATCCCAAGCTTGTTTTGAATTCTGCTATCTCTACAAATTCTGTCTCTTCTTGGCACTGATTCTCACCTGCTTTTCCTTCTTCGGCCACGTCGGGCTGGTCGCCTAGCCAGAGGGCCCTAGAGAAAGAAATGCGTTAGAAGGTAAGTATCAGTTCTGAAAATGTCAGCTTCCTAAAAGTACTCCAGAACTGGTGATAAGACCCTCCACACAATTTGCTTGATTGGCAACGCATGGTTTCACAACCATTCAACAAGGATCAGCTTATCCATGCAGCTTAAGGAAACAGTAAAGCTTTCCTAAACTTTTTTTGTTTCAGTCTGAAGACAAAGTGGGAAAATATAAGTGTGTACACAGAGATACCCATAATTAAATGCTCCCTCACGTAACGTATGCACAACATTAGATAATCTGGCACATCACTATGTGGTTCTCCTGTTGTCTACATGCATGGGTTTATATTTAATATTGTTAGAATGAGGGAAAGTTATTGAAACAGCAACATATACATACCTCCCCCATAGTTTGAAGAGTCCAAAATTCTTCCTGAGTAAGCTTTAGAATAGTCTTTTACTTTAAAACCAAAGTCCTCTGACGAAGGAGCAATCAAAGGAAACAAAACAATGTTTGGGTTCACACATCACACTAAGCCATAATATCAGTCTTATCCCACTAGAAGCAGGTTTAGGAACCTGCAAGCTCTCTGCTACTTGCGTCTATAATCTAACCCAGGGTGTCAAACTGGCGGTCTGCAGCATCATGCACGGGAGACGCTCAGACCAGCTCCGCGAAGGGAAAAACATTGCAAAACATCACATGATGGCAAATTGACGCAGCAAGTTTGACGCCTGTAACCTATCCAATCCCACAAGTTCCTCAAATAGGATTCAACCTATGACCAAATCCCACAAAATATCTATTAGGGGAGACTGGAGCACTAAATGCAGTTTTCCCCAATTTCATCTCAATCTCATTGAGATGAAAAACAGCAGCTTTCAGTTTCTAAAAGCAAAGCCTCCTTGTTTGACCTCCATATAGTGTGGAGTCAGTCTTGTGTCAGAAGAGCCTAGGCTGGTTTCCAACAGTGCTGACTTTAAAGCCAAGACAGCTGGAGGGGTAGAAAATGCTGTGAAGATCAGGGGCAATCTGTGCTTTTAGAGCAGGGGTGGGTAACCATGGCCCTTGTGTGACTGGTGGACTGCATGGCTGACTCAGGAATTCTGGGAGTTGAAGCCCACCAGTTATAAAAGAGCCATGGTACCCCACCCCTATTTAGAGTGACATAAAACCCAAGCAGTTCTGGTTTGCAAATAAAAAATTTAGCCTTAGTATTTATTATATATGAATCTTGCTAACTGTAGCTTGTTTAACAATCGTGATGATTAAGAAAACTATGGCTTAGCATAATGTATGAACCTAATCAATAGCATGAAATTTATTGGTGCAATAAAAGAAAAAACAAAGACACCATGAAGCACTTTCTGGAGGACAATGGAAAAACTGGGAATCTTCTTAACAGATCTGGATTGATGTAAAAAGAGCACTTACAGTATACAGCTAGTGCTCAACTTAAAACCATTCATTTAGTGACCAATCAAAGATACCAACAGCAACAATGAAAACAATGATTTATAAGTGGTCCTTAGACATTGTCAGAGCGCACCCAGGTTCATGTGAACAAAATTGGGGTGCTTGGCAACCGACATGCATTTACAATGGTTGACGTGTCTCAGGGTTATTTGGTCCCCATCTGCAACCTTTTCAGCTGGCTTTCAACGAACACTCAATGGGGAAAAAACTGCCTTGCTTAGCAATGGAAATATTAATCCTATTTGTGGCCAGTGTGGGACCCAGCACTCAAGCTGGAGTTATCATTCACCTAAAGAAGAGACCAACGTAACTGCTTTGTGGACTAGATCTAAGGTCCATCCTGGTCCAGCACTTGGGTTCGATGGAGTTGTCAATAAGAAAGTACCTCCAGATAGCAAGCTTTTTCCTTTTGGAGTGTCTGGACAATTGTGGTAAAACAATTTCCCTAAAATTTCCTTGAACTCCTTGTTCCATCTAAGCCTTCCCCAGCTGGGTACTCTTTAGTCCTACTGAAACTACAACCCCCAGAATTCAGCCAGTTGGCTGGCAATTCCAGAGGATGCAGTCTCCAAACACTTGAAGGGTACCAAGTTGGAGAGGACCATTTAAACACTTCTACTTACCTTTATCTCCTGAACAGCAAAAGGACCTGCTTGGGTTTCTGCACTGCTAGCCACCATCTCCCCATTGCAACGCCAGGTGGGATGCGACAGATGTCCTGCGCCCAACTCAGCAAGTTGTCCATTGAAGTGCCGCCTCCCCCGCCCTCGCCCACCCCCACGACGTCCAGTCTTGCTGCCCCGGAGTGATCCTCTTGAAAGGCTGCTGGCAGAGTCCCCATTCAGTTCTTCTGGGCTACATCTGAGCCGCTTGTGGGGGGAGTGGGAACCGCTGGCTTCTTGCCCTGCGGCAGCCTCCTGCTCTCCTTGCCGGGCTGGCTCAAGGGCTCTGGGCGACTCTAAGGCACTTGTGAGGGCAGTGTCCGTGCAAGGGGGCAAGATAGCCTGGTGGCTTGGCTCAGTCTCTGGCACAGGGAGCACGCTGGGCAAGGCTGAGGCTGGAGGCTCACTGGGTAGCACCAGTTTCTCTTGGGCACTGAAGCCAGTGCTTAGCTGGCAAACAGAAAGCGAGAAAAGAGAAGAAACCTTCATGAGATCATTTTATCTTCTCTGCAGCATTCAGAGGTTGCTTCTCCAAAAGCTTTTCTGAATTTACATGTTGCCAAGTGGAAGGATATTTGAATATTTACATTGCTGTTAAATATTCCGTTTCTCGGGACTTTCTTACTAAAGACCATTAATATCACACTCAATTGGCTTATCCTGGTCCTTTCTCATCTTTTAACCTTTCAGAGAAACAGTGTATTGGACAGAGGTCTGGCCTTTCTGTTGCCAGCTGCCTCCAACTCAGCATGCAGTGATTCATTCAATGCACTGCTCTTTTGCTGGCATTTCCCCCCTGCCCCAATTTCTTCTTTTCCTTTATCCTTTTTGTCTTACTTATCTAACTTTCTACTGCCGTTTCCTCTATTTCCCCGCCTCTCCTTATACTTTCCTACTTAATTTAGTAACTTTAACTTTTCTCCCCGTGATCTGATTCCTCCGCTGCCGCCATCTTGAAGGAAGGAACAAAAGAAGGAATGACTTGAATGAAGAACGTCTAGTTAGTTCACACGTAAATTAAGTAGTAAACATGTTTCAGAAGTTATTGGTTGTTTAGACTAGGAAAACTGAAACCCAACTGGGAATGAATAGGCCCCCAATAGAGGAGTAAGGAGATTCCGCTGTCTCACTGCTTTGTTCACCCCTAAAACAGCTATGGGCCTCACTTTAACATTTATTCAACCAGTTAACTTAGTGGCCCTGGGTTCTGCTTGTTGCTTTTGAAAGCTAGGTCTGTCCTCCTCCATGACTTGACTTGATGAGGGCACCAACCTGGCATTATCACTGAAACCTAGGTGGGCTCAAAGGAATATACCCATCTTGGTTTCAGGTTTTGCTTACCCTTGGGGCAGCAGGAAAGGTATAAACCTCACCACTTCATCAGCTTCAAAGGAGGGGACATTGAAAAAAGCATCCTATTCTTGCTGGTATATTCCTCCTTTGAGGAAATCCAACAACAGTAATTATGTGAAACCATTTATTTATTTATATGCTTCTTGGTCATGTAATTTATGATTTAGGCAGGAGTGTATTCCAAACTAGTCTTCCTGACAGCTGGTAATAAGGATTGGCTCTAACTTCCTTATATTTCTGGAAGAAATTGATTTTATTTATTATTTATTTTTTATTGGCTGCCCATCTTACCATAAGATATTGTAACTCTGGGCATCTTAGTTATATCTTAGTTAAAACAAACATGTTAAAATCAAACCTTAAACCAAAGACACATGGGGAGGGCGGGAGCAGAGTGGGGGGAGGTGGGATCTGTTATTAATCAACTGTCTCCATTGCACTGATCCCCAAACCAGCCGATTGGCACAGCCACGACTTTAGGCTCTTACGAAAAGATAGGAAGGTTGGGCCAGAAGATTCTGCTCCTTCCACTACTGCCCACACAACAATTTGTTCACACTGATATCTGCACGCTGGACAAGACTCTGATCGCATTGGTTGGTCAGTCAGGGATTTGATAAATATATCGGGAGTATCACCTGCATACTGATGACCCCGACTCTGAACCTACAAATGATCTCCGTCAGTGTCCTTGTATAAACAGCTTGAGGTGAGAGCATAAAGTCTTGTGGCATTCTACAAATCGGAGTTTTCAGGTTCAACCTTCTCCGACCAAAACCAACAGGAACCGGCCACCTATTTCTATTTGTTACCGCCATAGGATATTTTAAATGTTTGAGGGAAATACAACAGTATTCAACAACTGTCGAGGGAAATACAGTAATGTCCAACATCTGTCAATGATAGGTAGACTAGACTAGAAAATCAACTCCACAGGAAGACTAAAATTCCTTTTATTGTGATTGGTATAATAACAGAATTTTGCCGGTCGGATTATGTAACAGCTCCTCTTTCTATTTATACTATAGTAAATTAAGAAGTGTCTGAGTCACTTCTGAATATTATCTCTGTTGTGGACTTAAAACAAGTTTCACTTTTCATTAATTTAGCAACAGATCTTGCATATCTCCATCTAGGTTATTCTTACTCTCTACTGTCAGATATTGTAGGAACTAATAGCCTAGGATTGCTGTGTTTCTCTTGAAAATTTAAAATACAATGCAGCATCCCTGTAATATTGACACACACTTTTGGAACTTGGGGCGATGACAAAGTTACTAAGATACTAAGGATGTTGTGAACTAAGAGAATTTGGGAATCACTGTTTTCACAGCAGCCCATCAGATGATCTTGAGGAAGGTATCACTCTAAAAAGGATAGCTGGCTGGCAATCAACCAATGCAATAAAACTGCAGAAATAATCAAATGTCACCATTCTTAATCCAACAGTTTAATCCCTAATATGGGTCCTTATGCATGCTCGGCTGGTTCACTTGGTTGTTTTCTTCCAAGGGTTATCCAGGCTTCTCTTCTGACATTTCATCTTTTGGAGTTTCTTGGAAAATCTAGCTCCTCCTCATTCTCCCTCCGTGGGATTAGCAATAACATTTAGATTTATATACCGTTCCACAGTGCTTTATAGCCTCCTCTAAGTAGTTTACAGAGTCAGCCTATTGCCCACAAAAATCTGGGTTCTTATTTAACCAACTTTAGAAGGGTGGAATGCTGAGTCAACCTTGACTCGGTGAGGATCAAACTGCTGGCAGTTGGCAGAATTAGCCTGCAATGCTTTATTCTATCCACTGCACCACCATGGCTCCTCATTAATGCACAGTGAGAGGTTGCATAAGAGTGACCAGGTCCAAGGCCCTCATTACCTGGCCATTCCAGGCACAAACAGAGATCTCCAACAAACGACCCACCAGACTCTCAGGAAAAACCTCATGTGTTCTCTGAAACTCCTTCAGGCACCTGGTGCAGATAGTCTAATAAGAGCTGTTGTGGCACAGTGGTTAGAATGCAATACTGCAGGCTAATTCTGCTGACTGCCAGAAGCTCGATTCTCACCAGCTTAAGGTGAACTCAGCCGTCCATCCTTCTGAGGTTGGTAAAATGAGGAGCCAGATTGTTGGGAGCAATAGGCTGACTCTGTAAACCGCTCAGAAAAGGCTGGAAAGCACGGTGAAGCAGTATGTAAGTCTAAGTGCTATTGCTATTGCTTATAAGTCATGCCCTTTTGTAAGGGGAGAGGGAAATCGCACAGGCACACCAAAAAAACAATCAAAGAGTGATTTAACCATGGCAAAGGACTGATGTAATGTACTCTACCTTACATCATATCACATCTACCCCAAAGACCAGAAACCAGATTTAATATGTGACGTTCTTTGATGATTGGCTTGCCATGAGCCCCTTATCTGTCCCAGATTCAATGCCATCAAGGGGAAGGTTAAAATCCCCAAGGATATCAATCCCAGGGAATCAATCACTAACCTGGCAATTGAATCAATAGTCTTAGTGAACTCCTCTGAACCACCATATATTGTCCTTACAGATATTAAACACACTTTTTTTGCTTAATCTATGCACAATTACAATTTGCAAATATTAGAGTACACATTTGGTAACGAAATATGCTCTTTCTCCCCAAATATGGATTTTGCATATGAGAGAAGAACTAAATACTGTCCCCTTTGCCCATCTACCCCTGAGTCTGATAGTGACATCCTGCTTACCTGTAAGCTCTGGAGGAGGCAGGCCAGGGGGTTGGAGCCTGCTAGTAAGGGCAGCTGTCCTTGGAAAAGCTGGATTCCGAGAGGCCCTTGCAGGTTGGGTGGCAAAAGAGACTGCTGGGCCTGGAGAAGAGGACTCCCAATCAGTGAGGGGCCTGAGGCTGGGCTCAGGGATGGAAGGTCACCTTCACACGGGCAAAAGGGAGGAGAATGTCAACTCTGCTAGAGCGATCATCAGCACCAATCCCAAATATTTCTAGGGGTACTAGAGGTAAGCCTTTGTTCATCTCTTCTCTCTCCTCCAAACTTATAGTGAACTGCTGGAAGATCAGGAGGATTTTATCTGTTATCCAATTTTGGCAAGTCCAGAAGGCACCTGAAAGAGGCATCTACAGTATATGCATACAACTGCTTTTGTCTGTAATAGATTAAATCAGGCACATGCAGCTGAACTGAAGAATCATCTACAACAATTCCTGCACAGGCAGACGTTGTGGCCAGTAAGTATAACTCTATTCCCTCTCCACCCAATCATATCAGCAGGGGAATGCCAAAAGGGCTTGTAGGGAGAAGCAAATTGTTGGCATGTCCACATTGGGCAAAAACTTTCCTCAAACTGCAGCTCTTCAGAGGTGGTAGACTACAGGTGGTTCATGCTTACTGATGCCTCAGTCAATGATGGTTCAAAGTTGATGGTGTAAAGAAAACCAGCTTGTGCTTGTGATCAATCCTCACATTTATGAGTATTGTGGTAACCATGGTCATGTGATTTGGGCACTTTGTAATCGGTGTACATTTATGACCGTTGCAGTGCTCCATGGTCACATTGCTATTTGCGTGTTTCTGACAAGCAGAATTAATGAAGAACACAGAAGTAAAATCACAAGCCATGGTCAGATGATGCCTCACTTAATGACTGGGAAATCGCTTAACAACCAAAGACGAAGTGAGATTCTAAGCTGGTCACAATAGTGCTGTTGGTCTCAATTGTGATTAATAAGTGAGGACTACTTAATAAGTCTAATTATCTCCTGCCAGGAAGAATCAGGTTGGAAAAACAAAGAGCAAAACATTAAAACACGGGTGTCAAACTTGCCGTGTCACGTTACTGTCACGTTTTTGCCATTCGTGGAACTGGGGTGGGCGTAGCCTATGCGTGACACATCCAGCCCACAGGCTGCCAGTGTGACACCTCTGAATTAGCACAACATGACATCGGTGGGGGACAATCTCTTTCTGCTTAGGGGCAGTCATTTGGGCTTTAATATCTTCACCTTCCCAGGAATTTGGCATTGGACAAGATGATTATCAACTCACCCAGAAGTGTGGTACTCAGCAGCGGATTGACAAGCTGGGGCAATATGGGATTCAGCCGCCCAGATACACTGGGGGTACCCTCAGTAGTTGTCGGTGTGGTGTTAGTGGAGGTAGGTGCCACAGGAGTGCTAGCCAGGCCAGTCTGGGATGGAAGGACAGGAAAGGTCTGAGACAGGAGCAGAGCCATCAGGGGAAGCCCCTCAGATGACTTCAGGAGAGAACTCAAAACTGTTGTTCAGGCTCAGCCACCAAGTTTGACCCCAAACAGGGTTTCTATCGTTTAAAGCAGGCACAGAGCTCTTTAAATATAGGTTCTTTCATTATCCAACAACTAATTCATAACATGTAATGCAAGGTCTTCTTGGAATCACACTTTCTTAATATATAAAGTCACAGATCAGTATTACCTACATAGCAGCTGGATATACCTCATGAAAACTTTGCTAAAAAGCAACTATACTCCTTCTAACCTTTCATGTTCCTAAGGTAGCCTTCTTCAACATATGATCCAATCCCACAAGATCCTTACAACAGGAGAGACTGATGCACTTCCCACCTGATCCCATCTCAATGAAATGAAAAACTAAAAGCAACTGGCCCCTTCTTGCACAACCTTCTTACCTGTGTGGGGCTTGGTCCTGTGTCAGGAGGGCCCAGGCCAGTGGCCAACAGTGCTGAGTTTAAAGCTAGGACAGCTGGAGGGGTAGAAAGTGCTGGGAAGAGCAGGGGCTGCAGAGTTTCAGGCAAGCTGGCGAAGGGCTCCAACAATGGCTCCGTTGTCGTTGCTTCCCTCTGCCCTTCACAAGCCGCCTCTGGCAGCGCCAACAGGGATGCCAGGAGCCCACTTGGCTGTTGTAGCAAATCCAGGCTGGGCAGCACCAGAGGCAACAAGGGCTGTCCATCTGGCTCCTCCTGCAGGTTAAGAGGGGGAAGTGGTGTCTCTGGGCCCAAGGTCAGCGAGAAGGGGAAGGAGCCCAGGGGGAACAGCCCAGGAGGTAGAGCATTCCCAAACGGCAGTGCTTGATCCTGTGCCAGGAAGGGGAACGGATCGGTGCCTGCAGGCAGTGGACAGCCCATGCCCCCACCTTCCACTGTGCTGGTGGTGACAGTAACAGGGCTGGGGGTGGGAGGGGCTTTGGGAGTCATGAGTGAAGCCGAAGCAGCAGCATCACCTGGAGGAAAGAAAACAAAGGCATCACCAATCACAGGAATGGCCACATCCCTGCCTGAAGGGATGCCTGTTCCCAGAATGCACTGCACTTTGGAAATGCCCTTTGCAAAACCTCCAAGCCTGAATGGTCATCTGTAGCCAAACTCTCAGCAGACACTTGTTTCATTTAATTCCTTATACAAGAATTTAGAGTGAACAATATAGGCTTGTGAGCAACTTTTTTGGATGCCAGTGTTCCTGAATAATTTAAGGGATATACAGAGGGGAAAATTCATCATGGTGCAACTTGCTAGAGCATGGGTGTCAAACTCAAGGCCTGCTCGCTGAATCCGGCCCACGGGGTACTTAGATCTGGCCTGCAGGGCCACCCTGGAAACAGCGGACTGGCCCGTGGTGCCTCTGCCAGTGAAAATGGAGCTTGGGAGAGCCACACGCAGCCCCCAGAGCTCAATGTTCACTGGCAGAGGGCTGCAGGAGGCTATTGCAGCCGAAAGTAGATGTCAAACTGGCCACACACCTTGGCCACGCCCCACATCCCCTGAGGTCAAACACAACCCTGATGCGGCCCTCAATGAAATTGAGTTTGACACCCCTGTGCTAGGGGCTTAGGAGTTTTATCCTTTCTACCCTTCAACCTCAGAGTTAGTAATTGTGCTTGAATAATTCTAATTTAATTCAGAGACCAATAAAATCTTCTGTGACTGTAGAGCACCATTAAGGCATTTATCAGTCAACCATTCGGTCTTGCCTGCTTCTCCTCTGATGAGGCATCAACTTTTAAGCCCACCATCAATAGCAGTTTCATCTATAGATATTAGGAGGAGATATTTAGATTTCACATAATCAAAGGGCTGGATTGACATTTTGTACTAAGCTATCATAAGCTTTGCTTTTGTTGGAAAAGACCCTGAGGTTGGGAAAGATTGAAGGCAAAAGGAGGAGGGGACGGAAGAGGATGAGATGGTTAGATAGTGTCATTGGCACAACGGACAAGGATTTGGGCAAATTCTGGGAGATAATAGAAGATGGGGCGTGTTGCGGTCCATGGGTCATGAGGAGTCAGACATGAGTGAGCATCTTCAAAAATACTTTGTAACCTTTGTTCAGGTTTATAGGATTGGTTCTCAGCACTGATTTGCAAAATCCAAGATTTTTGGGTTAGCATAGCATAAGCCCATTTGACTATAATTTATTCAGTAAGCCTTAATTAAAACAAAACTGGTTTAATATAACACATGAATCCAATCAATGTTTCTTTTACATTATGATATAATTATGGGTGTTCCTAGGGCAGCATTGGAGAGCTACTTTTCTCGAATGTTCTCCTTTTATAATTGTCCCTACTATGAATGTCACTGTTCGGGGTGGGTG
>JANHFQ010001925.1:406496-420273 GCA_032468035.1 Aparallactus werneri
TATTCTATTCTATTCTATTCTATTCTATTCTATTCTATTCTATTCTATTCTATTCTATTCTATTCTATTCTAGTTCTGCTCTACTCTACTCCACTCCACTCCACTCTATTCTTATTAAGTTCTTGAAAGACTTGGAGGCTTTACACAGTGCCATTGATCTGTAGGCTGTAGGCTTTACACAGTGCCACTGGGCACCGTTTACAGAAGTTGTTCCAGGCAGTCCCATCTCCTAACCTCAGTTGCAATGGATTCCCCAACTTCAAACAGAATCTTGAGACTCTGAGAATCTGGTAGGAAAGCTGAGTTGAATATTTGGATTAACATCTCCTGGAAATGAGGCAGTGCATCAGATCTGGACTAGAACCCCATATTTTGCCTTCTGAAAGGGAACTTAAATGGAAATCATTGCATTACATGGATGGTTGAGCAACTGGCTATAAATTTGATCCTGGAGCTAACTTTGGGAATATGGAAATAGAAATTCAGGGTAGCCAAAAGTTGCTTTGTGGAAGAAGCGATTCCATACACTTCGTCTTTTCTTTCTCTTATGAGTTGTTGCCCTGACTTATTGTGTCTTTGATTGGTTATTTAGCCAATCAAATGGATTATAGGTCAATGGAAGCTATTTTCAGCATCTTTTGTTTTAGAAATGAAATCTCAATTAAATTTGCCTGTCTACTTTAGCAATGGATGCATCGAATGGGACCAAAATAGTATGATGTTCTCATTACAGCTTTTTTCAACCCCCCCCCCAATATAGGGTGATGGATCACTCAGATATCAACCGGATGACAACTCAGAACATTGGCATTGTTTTTGGGCCAACGTTGTTGCGACATGAACGAGATGTAGCCAGCCTGATAGAGGACATGGTGTACCAGAATCAGGTGGTAGAGTTGCTTCTTACTGAATTTGCTAACATCTTTGGGACAGATGCCAAATGACTGTTGATACTTTTTTTTTTTGGAATATGGATTACGGTACTTTATTCTCAAGACATATGGGATCACAATATGTTTCTGAAGCAAGCATTGGTGCTGTGAAACTCTGCACCAATCATAGCAGCATAGGTTACCATCCTCTTCAGAAAAGATATTTTATTAGGAAAGATGGATCTCTGCATCCTCCTTCTGAGAGATTTTTTTTAGTTGGTCAAATTTTATGTCTGGTATATCTTAGCAAAATGATGTCATATTCATACCCAATAAGCCACTGGTGAGAATCTAAAAGAGAAATTATATGACTGAAAGCGCTTTGACTTTAAACAGTGAGCACGGCCTGTTTAGATGGATTCCAATCCAGACAAATCTATAAAGAATAGAACACTTTTGTGCCATCAGTTATTGGGCATTCTGTGCTGGAGCGGAACGGCTCTCACCAGATGAATTGCTGTCATGCCAACCAGCCTAGTCCCCAAGGTCCAGTCTCCTGTCTGATGTCATGGTGCCAAATAGCCTCTGTACTCTTGAAACCATAACTCTTCAGGATTACTTTCCCCAACTATCCATCAGATGTGTTGGACTACAAATCCCATGCACAGGAAAAATCTTTTTAATGAGATGCCTTCTAAGTCATTAAAGGGCACATAGGTTTCCCCAAAATAAAATTGAAACCCCTTTTCAAATTGCTATCATTTTTTGCCAAATAACCTGGGAATCAAAGGTAAAATTTGACTATTATTAACAAAACCCCAGTTCCTTTACAAAATTATGGTTTAGAACTGGTTTGAAAAGAAATAAATATGACTGGATTCTTTGGCTCATCCCATGTGACATGTTTCTCAGTGAGATTTGTGATTGGCCAAGGAAAGTGTTCAATAATAAAAATATTGCCAAATGATCCATCTCTTCTGTATTATTTTTTGGTTGAACTTGACCTTTTAGGGATCTCATTTATCTTTTAGGTGTATATTGGGATGAATTAGGGGAAATTTGCTGTTTTTTTTTTCCTAGCAGATCTGTTATGTCCTTAACAATTTTATGAATGTCCAAGCAGGAAGAAACGTTTCTCCATCTGTTCACAAAAACTTTAATTCTTGCCAGTTGTTTAGCTGTCGATTGATAGGTACCATCAATTTATCCTTAAGAATCAAACACAATTGAGTGAAAAAAAGAGGGAAAATAATAAAACAAGCATATTCCCATTGCCTCTCAACCTGAATCTCACACATAACCTTCTTTAGTTTTCCCAAATCATTGTATCTCTCCATTTCAGACAATGAACCTTTAAAAATCTGACTTGTGTTAGAACCGAGCTCAAAAAAATTCATCACAGAAGTTCTGTGATTTACACCATTGTTCAGCCTTGGCAATTTTAAGATATGGGCACTTCAATTCCCAGAATTCCTCAGCCAGCAAAGGTTGAGAAAGATCAACCTAAATTAATGAAATGAGAAATTGCTGGCCTTAAGGGGAAAGGTTTCTTTCTTTTTTAAACTTGACGGTTACACATATGGCTCTGAAAAGGCTGATTTCTCAGATGTTTTAAAGAGGTCTCTCATCAGCAGCTTCCTTAAGCCATTCTTGGCCATTGTGCTGTACTCAGAATGAAAACAGTGTAGGTATGAATGGGTTACATTAGCCTTACACCGCTATGGCAGCTCACTCAGTGCTTTCACAGTATGCGTATAATCCATTTACTTTTCCAAACAAGGTTAGGAATTCCATACTGGCTGGGTGATGAAGGACCCAGCCAGTCAATGCCCTGAAAATCTGGTTCTGATTTTCACTAGAAATTTGTAGTGCTGATTAGCTGGTCTTTGGGTCAATAAGAAGTTGATATGTACAATGATGTAATATGCAGTTGGTTGTGATGCCAACAGGGAAAATTATTTTGATTTTTTTGATGAAAAGGATGACTAGGGTATGACTCAAATCAATAAAAGTATCAGATTCATATCTGATCAATGTACTGAGAAAAACTCAACTGCCAACAATGCATTGCATAGTAAGAATTGGGTTATGTTACTGTGCATGTCTAGGCTCAGAAGCTAAGCAGGTTTACATCTGGCTAATATTTGGATGGAAACTCATTAGAAAGTACTACAGCTGAAAGCTAGATTGGAAAATCAAAAGACCATTCTAGAAGAAAACAATGACAACCATTTCTATACCTTGGCCCAGAAAAGATTGCAATAATTTGTTCTTCCCATTGTATTCTTGGCTTGTTTCCTTCCATTGAAATTATGGTGAAAATTACCTGTGGACTGGTAGTTTTCTTCCATGGCCTTAGAGAAAAGTGAAAAGTTTGGGGGACCAAAGAAACCATTTACCCAAATGAAGGCTTAGTTGATGACCCTCAGTTTCTTGAGTGGTTTGCTAGATTTAAATAAATGAACAATATAGCTTTGCTTTCATTTTTTCCTGAGGAAATATGTTTTATTAATCTTTTATTGGTGCTTTTTTCTCTAAAAAAAAAAAAAAAAGAGAGAGAGAGAGAGAGAGATATTTATAGGTAAAAAATATCCGTACACATATATACTATGTACAAACTATCAAAATACATGTCATCGTGATATGCCTAGAATTTGTTCCCCTGCTTAAATACTTCCCTTTATCTCTTCCCATAGTTGATAATCACCAGAGAGAGACAGGCACTGGTTTGGCTTCTAGGCTAAAGTCTAACAGAAAGATACAAAAGGAAAGCTAAAACAGAGGCAAGGTATATTCTTTGGTTTCTTAGGCTGAGTTTTATATTTTTGCTATGAGGAAAATGCTGAGGTGAGGAGCATGAGGAGAGGGACATAGGTGGAAGAAGATATTGCCTGAATGGGGGAGACATAACTGAATCAGCCCCTGACATCTCATCTATGTCTCCTGTCTGAAGCCCTGAAGAGTTCCCATCAACACATGGACAAGTCTGAGCCAGTCAGTCCAAGGTTCAGTTTTGGTACAAAATAGCTTACTGTGTTCTGCTGAGGATGCTTTAAGGATGCTGAGGATGCTTTAACCCCTATCTTTTACTTGGAAACAAGCAAATAGCAGAAATGTAAGGATAGAGGCAGTCAGTGCAGTTACGAGAACTGACAATAGCTTGAAAACAGATGTATTATTGGCCTTCATTTGTATATTCACTTTTTCCCATTGCTTGTATGTGGTATTTCTTTCTTTGTCATTTTAGTTCAACAGATTTTTGGAATATTACTAAAAAACCTCCAAGGTTAATTAAGCAGAGTAGATAGGAGGGGTGAACCTATAAGCACCAGACAATGAGATTTCCCATTAAACTTTTAAAGTTATGATTCTGCCTCAATACACTTCACTTTGCCCAATATGCTTATATATGGATTTGGGGGGAAACCAGGAGGGCAAGAACATAAGTTTGCTGACAGACCACAGTAAATTTCAAAATTATGTTCTTGGTTCTCGTGTAGCTTTACTTCCCAGGGTGGTTTGAAGATTTGAAGTTATAAACATGCAACTAAAAAGATCTTTGCAGAAGAAGCAGTAAGAATTTCTTTTTCACACCACCATTAATATTGCAGGAGTTGCCTTTCTCCAAAGTTTCATTCAGACTGGGCGGTTGCATGTGTGGGGAGAGAACTGATGGGATGAATTGGGACTTTAAAAGTCCAGGGCTGGTTGTTCTCCAGTGTACAGCGGGAAACACAATCTTGAATCGTGGTGACTCAGTGTTTAGAATGCAGTATTGCAGGCTAATTCTGCCGACTGCCTTTATGGTCTGAGAGGATATGTGTTGCTATGTTGCTTCTCCAACCTCTAGGTCAGTTTATTTTATTTTTATTTAGCGTATGGCAAAAATATTAAAAAGCATATCAAAGTTATATTTTTAATCAGCAAATATGAAACTATTGACTGTTTACACATTGAAAGGTATTTACTGTATATAGTCAATACATGATGGAGTTGCATACTGAATGTCTCTGGGGATTCTCTGATATGAGAGCTGTGGTGGCACAGTGGTTAAAATGCAGTATTGCAGCTAACTCTACCCACAGCCTGGAGTTTGATTCTGACCGCTAAAGGTTGACTCAGACTTCCATCCTTCCGAGGTGGGTAAAATGAGGACCCAGATTGTTAGGGGACATAGGCTGACTCTGTAAACTGCTTAGAGAGGGTTGTAAAGCACTGTGAAGTGGTACATAAGTCTAAGTGCTATTGCTATCTTTAACACAGTATTTGGATATTCCTTATCGTAATGATTTGTTCAGTTTCTCTTTTACGGTTTTCAAATTAAGGGACCTAGCATTGCCCTTGTGGCCAAATTTCTACTTTCAGCAGCCCAGCGGATGGGATATTTTGCCAGAATTGAAGGCATGTAAATTGATTTTCAAGTATGTATAAAGCTGCGGCTTGCATACATGATCAGGCAATTACAGCAATAGCTTCAAACACAATGAATTGCTGTGGTACCACTTCAGGTTGAAATCATAAAAGGCATTATGAAATCCAGTAGTGCCTATGCTCGTGTCAACCAGTCCTAGCTCATTTGGGATCAAGAGGAATTTACCAGTAGGCTGGGTTAATAAGTGAACTGCGTGCTGGGTGTTTATTTTCTCTTACCAATGGTAATCTGAATTTACAAGAAGATTCTTTTGTTCCATAAGCATTTTACTCTTAACGTGCCAATTTGTCTAACTTTCCATTTAGCCTTCTGCAATGGATATGAGTTTATTTGTGGGAAGTGGTGAATAAGCTTATGGTTTCTCTTTTTGCCTAGTTTCTCATTGTTCCCCAATATGTGGCATTACAAATATTTTCACGCTGAAAGGGCACCACAGCAACATCCAGTTCCCTGAGGAAGGTATCTGTATGAAGACTGCATTTGCAAACATATGCCTCCCACATGATCATCTAGGTTTTGTTTCCCAAACATACTGTACATCTAAAACATCTTTATCCCAGCCCTCAGAAAATACACACATGGAACTCCTCTCTGTATGCAATCGTGTGCATAAATTTTCCATACATCCTCAACCACATTCTAACCGAGCAAGTCACACACTTGACTAGAGCTGGGGAGGGGCCCTTAAATCTACAACACAGTGCAGAGGGGATCTTTGTTGCAATGTGGCCAGGTGCCATAAGAGGAGAGGCATATGTGAAACTGTTAGGTAGGTAAAAATAATTAAGGCAAGAGTTCTGGTAGGAAAATAGAATACGAGTACCTTCCTAGCATTGTACTTTTATATTGCGGATTTTATAATGGCAATAATTATAGGGTGGGAGCTTATGCCAAAAGATAAATTGATGGTAGTTAGAAATGCCAGGTTAACTTTTGCTAGCTTTGCAAATTGGAAGCTGAAATGTGGGAATGGAGTATTGAATTATGTATTGGGATATGATCTGAGACTCAGCAACTTCCAAGGGTAGGACAATTCTCATCCTCCAGATGTTGCTGGACTCATTAGCCGAAACCAGCATGGTCCATAGTCAAGGAAGGTGCAATGTAAATTCCAGCATCTGGAAAGGTTCTACAATCATGCTTGAAAGAATCCATGTAGCAACAGAGGCAGTTTTAATATACTGTTTTTCCGGATATCTTTCCTCCTCTGTGTATTTTATGGGAAAGATGTAGGAACAGGTGACAATTCCACACATTTTTGCAGCACTATATCTATCAAAATTGCTCTTATAAATATATCTATCTATTATAAATATATACAATAACAGACTTAAGGAAAGGTACCCTATCAACAAGCTCTGAGGCACTGTGCAAGAAATGCATTGTAACATTCTTAATAGATTTGAAAAGAGGCACTTGGGAAGCTTATCAAAAATACTGGTTTCCTTTCGGAAAGGGGGTTTAGTGGGAAGAAGAGATGAATGACCGTAGATAAAAATCTAGGTAGTCCTGAGTTTTGTTTTTCTCACTAAGGGACTGGGATTAACACACTTCCTTTCCCATTAGCTGCCCATCTTTCAGCCCATCTGATCAGCAGATCAGCTTATCTAGGGAGTATAAAAAAGTAAATGCTATTTTGTACCAAGGAACCTGGAGGTTACTAGTTAGAATCAGCTCTCGCCCCAGTGAGTTCAGCCCCGGGAAGAGGCAAGCTTTGTCTCTCGTATCAGCCTGATTCTGATAAATAGCAGTCTTCGTCATCAGAGCCTTGTCTAAACATACTAGGAAAGGGTATTAAGGAACTGGTTCTCCCCTGCCAATGAGTTCAGCATGGAATTCATATCACCCACTGCCATGTTGGTCGGGCCCCCAGGTGGTGTAGGACTAAGGGCCTCTGCATCATCAAGGATGGCGGTGAAGTCCAAATGGGTGTTTTCTAAGTCCAGAGTGTCCAAACTATTAGAGACCTGCTCTTCTGGCAGATAAGAGAAAGAGTCAGATTTAGGGGCCTCCAGCCCAGAAGCATAAGGCCCACCAGGATCTTCAGCCACACAGCTGGGGGGCTGATGGTGCCTCTGGTGGGTATTCATCAACTTGTGCCCAGAAGCTTTGCTCAGCGGCACGTGCATTGGGATGGGAAAGCCTGTTTCTTCAGGACCGTGTAGAGGGGGTAAGCGCATCATATGGTGGGGGCCACCATCCCCAGGGGTTTCATAAGAAGGGCTAGCTTGATAGCTCAAGTTGCTTTGTCGGTTCAGTGGCTTTGGTCCACCAGGTGGATGTGGGACCATCCTTGGATTGTAACACTGGCTGTTGGGGCTTGAAAGTGCTTTGTTTTCCATCGCTGGTGATGGCCTGGCAGGGTAGCTTGGATACTTTACACCAGGGTAAGGCTGGTGTTGCTGGCTCTGCCCGTTCTCTGTGCCATCCTTGACATTGCTGGCCGGCTGCTCCCCCCACATCAATGCTTGCTGGGATTGTACATAACTCCGTACCATCATCTCCTTGACTTGCAACATCGGGGTCTGGGATTTCCTGCTTGGGGGCTGCCCCACGCCATAGCAAGAGTCCTGGCTTTCGGGCTGATACCCACCATCTCCACAGACTGGTTGAGACTGGTTGTATAACACCTGCTTCATGCTCTGGCAGGAGGCAAGAGCAGCAGCGGCCGGTTGAAACTGTTGCTCAGCTTTAATATGTGCCTGGCCAAATTGGAATGTCCTCTGTCGGCCATGATTGGCAGGCTCTGCTCCCATGGGCTTAGCCTCAGGGATTGGATACTGGGCGGAGGGGCACTGCCCCATGCCAGGGAGTGATGCAGGATTTATCCCTGAGCTATGGTTGTCCCACTGCTGTGCAGTGTGGAAAGCCACGTTCATCTGGCACTGAGACTGGATGTAATCTGGTTGCTCAAAACCGCCTTCTAGCTGCTCGTGAGTCACTGGACTCATCTGCAAGTCACCCACCAGCTTCAAGGTGCCTCGATGAGCAACATTGCTCTGCAGCTCCATGGCCGTTGCTTGGTATGGGTAGTTCCGCTCCTGGTAGGTAAGATAAGGTTCCATCTCCAGCACTTCTGGCTCCCCAGCCGGGATGGTGCTCTCCATAGCTGCAGCTTCCAAAAAAACATTCTCGCTGATGCTTGGTGGCCGTGGGGAGAAGAGATGGTGGGGAAGGTTGGCCTCGGTGCCCACCGTCACTTGTCCACCGGCTCTCCCTGCACTTGCCGGGCTCATGTTGCTGAGGCTTTTAAACCTTTGTACTCGTGGAACCGGATGGGCCTCTGCCGCAGCCTGCATGGGGTCGCTGGCTCGCCGGCCACTGTGGCTCAGGTGGGGATGGAGAATGCCAGTGCTGCTGTAACTATGATAATCGTTCGTGCTGTGCTCATGCACAAAAGGAGGCAAGCACAAGCTAGAATAATCCCCTACGAGATTTGACTGAACGGCTCGGTCCATATGGGGGAGAGGGGTAGGTGGTGGCCCACCCGTTGCTGCGGCATATTTGGCCTTGAGGCGGTACTGCTGGGCTGGGGTGAAGTTACCGAGCCCTGGAAGTCCTCCACAATGGCTGGCCTCACTAGAGCGTCTTGAGGCATCGGGGGATATTGGGTCATACATGTCCAGTGGGCCTAATACATTGGGGGCACCCCCGGCTGGCAAATAGGGTGATACCATGGAAGAGCGACGGCTGACGGTGTAAGCCGAACTGACAGTGCTGGTAGTGCTACCTCGTCGGTCTCCTGCCATGGTTAGAGAAGGCAGGTCACTGGATGAGAGCTCCATAACGCGCCGGTGAGAGGCCGCTGCAGAGGGGCCCCCGCACAAGCCAGGCATCTCTCTTGCAGGACCTGCAAAAAGTCAAAGCAAACAATTAAAAGGACAGAGAACGCAGGCCATCTGTTTTGCGATTTTAAAAATAAATTCCAAAGATGTTTCAATAAGCAGAGCAGATTATCTCCCTCCCTCTCTCTCTCTCCTCCCCACTGCATGACTTTTCCAGCTTTAAACTTATCCAAAGCCTGCTCGGCACCGGATCTTGGTTCTGAACAACTACTCAACTGTTTTAGGGGATTGGACCCCACAAAGAATCTCTTTTCTGGTTTGGAGGCAAGGAAATAAATCAATGCAAATTAATAGATTCAGAATCCCCTGGAAGGTGTACTCGTTCCAAGTGACTTTTACTAACAAAAAGGAGAGGGAGAAGGAGGCAAAATTTAGGGACAATAGTTGGGGCACCATGAAAGGAAGAAGACTGTGCTTCAAGATGGTGCTTGGAAGAGAGCTTTTGCTTCCCTCCTAAAAACATCTCAAAAAACCCCCAAACAATCCCAGCTCCCCCAGCTGCCTTTTTTAATAGCCATGTTGGCGATGATGTGGTTCGTTTCATTGCTTTCTAGTGGCTTAAAATGTGGCCATGGAGGTTCCAAACTTTCCCTGCTTACCTGCCCCAGGGATGGAAGGAAGCTTGACTCCCTTCATTGAGAGGGGCTTACGCAGCTGCTTGAGTTTGTCAATGCGCAGGTTCTCCAGCTTGTGCAGTGCTGAGAGCCCAGAGGTTCCCATGGGCTCAGACGGTTCCTCCAACGCAGACAAGTCCTCTAAGCTGCCCCCCGCATTTGCATTCATCTCCACGCCACTGTCGTTATTATTAGCGCTGCCCAAAGGGGAGCGTTCACTGCTGCAAGACGATTGACCCCCAGGGCTGGGCTGCGGCTTCTGGGTGGAGGTGGAAATACAGAAGTATCATATTGAAGTGATGGTTTCAGCTCAAGTTTGCTTTCTGCACTAACTATTTCACATTCCTTCTTAAGGTGTGCCTTAGGCAGCAAGCCAAAGTTACACGAAAAAGGAGGCTCAGTGTCAGTCTTGATGGACAGCTGCTACTGAATACATAAGGCGGCTACCGCTTTCAGCGTTGCTTATTGTTTGATCTTGAAGCTAATCTTGGGCTAATGATCTCACCTCATTCTGCAATTTAAAACCAATTTTCTCTTTCTTCTCTTTGGAGATAAGGGCACTTGGGACAAGGGTGACATGACACACTTATGCCCAAGGATGTATAGTTGCGCTAAAACTGTCACAGATTTAACTAAAAATTCCAAGGCAAACTAATTTGAGTTCTGCAGATAGAAAAATTAAAATTGGTGAACTGTGCAGCTTTTGTGTGTGTGTGAATGTTTCGCACCATGAATTCTGCTTCCATTAACTGCAGGCATTTGCCACATTGCAACAAGTCTCAGCTGTTACACCACAATTTAAAAAATCTAATTTAAATTTCTCTGACTGCTGAAGGTGGCACAAGATCTGCTTTTGAGCCCTTTCCCCCTTTATAGACATGAAGATTAACCTGTGTTTTTATTTAACACAATAAAAAAGATTTTGGGATGACGGAAACATACAGTACCAATTTCTGAGCATGCACAGTTCAGATGTGGAGAACAAAGCACTTTGATTTCCCTTTCTTGTCTCCAGATCTGCTTTCCATATGTGCAGATGTTCATTCAAGAACATTTCACACATCTTTGTTTTCACTGTAAAATACTTACAGAACCGTCAATGGTGTTGGAATTGTCCTTTTTGTGTGTTCCCTGAATTCAAGGAAGCTTGCCCCTAAACATGACCTCAGTATCGGCCCAACCTGCCCATGAAACGCGCTTTGCAGTCCAATGTCCTCTTCTCCCACCCTTCTCTCCATTTTCACCCCATGCTGCTCACCAAATTAGAATCAGGTACCATGAGTTTGCCCTCTTCCTTCCTGACCTCACTATCTTTCTCCTGCTTCATGTCACCATGGACAGCTAGAATCCGACTGGTGGGTACAGTGTCTCCACGGTGCTTCTTGGTGACATGAGCATCTGGTCCATGCACTGTCTTGACATGTTTCCGCAGTGAGCTGGGATCGGTGTAGCGTTTGGTACAGCCGGGGATCTTACAGACGTAGGGTTTCTGCCAGAAGACAGACAGGCCATTAGGGTACAGATGCCTTCGGGCCAGAGAATGCTTCTTCACCTTTTTTTGTATGGCAAGGCAAATTGTAGGCCTCCTTTTGGGAGCCCATCTACCTCAGACTTTAAAGTCAAGGCTTACCTCAAGCAGTTGTCCATACCTCATTGGAATGTGTCCGGTTTTGGTGCTTGGCCCTGTCAGATGCGTTAGAGAAAGCTTTATTGCAGCCTTCGTGCTCGCAAACGTAAGGCTTCTCACCAGTGTGGGAACGCAAGTGGGTTTTGAGGTTCTCCAGCCGTGAGTAGGCCTTATTGCAGCCTTCAAACTTTAAAATAAAAGCAAGGAGAGAGGTTCACTGCATGGTAGAATTTATCTCAAATCCCAGTTTGTGCTTTAGCCAGGTTAAAATATTTCCTCATGTACTGAAATTCTCCTCTTAATCTGCCTCCCTATTCTAGGTGTCTGGTAGATTTCATGGTCAACTTTATCAGTGAAACCAGCTATAATCCTGCACACATCTCTACAGATAAAGATTCCTCAATGCCACCTACGGTTATGGTTCCAGTTGTTGGGAAAAGCAAAATTACAGTGTTATGCTGGCATCACCATATTGAATGGGAACTCTTCCTCAGGAAGAATCATGTCTTAATAGGAAGGCAGCCCTTCCTAACAGCTGAGAGGTGTTTTGGTTTGTTTTTTGCATAAGGGCCAAACATGTTTCATGCACTGAAAATACCAGAGTGGATTTGCAATTAATTTTTTTCCAGGGGATTTTTGTTTCTTCAAGGAGTTGCAATAGATTAGCAGTGATGATACTGACTGACTTATCATTTTAGGACTCTGTTTCGGTTGGATGGTGGAAGCAGTATTTGGCTCATGTTAGTATTCTGAGGCTGGCAAAAAATAAAGAGGTTCATGAGTTGAAGGTTTGTAGTGGAGAAACAATATACAGTAATGTGGAAATGCTCGAATCTAACCTAATGGAATTGGGTATGTCTAGTTTAATGAAAAGAAGGATTAGGGCCGTCATGGCGAACCTATGGCATGCATGCCACAAGTGGCACGCGGAGCTATGCTGGCTGGCACACCAAGCGTCGGGGAGCTGAGCTCCACTGAGCATGTGCATGCTTTCCCCCCCCCCCACTGCACAGGAGGCTGCGGAAACTCAGCTGTTTGGCACTGTTTAGCTACCTAAATTGGAGGAAAGGCTGTGTGTTTATTTGTGGCTACCCTGAGAGACGAGGGTGTGTGTCGCTCGCTTACTTCGGTTGGTTGGCTGAGGGAGAGGGAACCCAGCAGAGCTGCCCGGAGGCGGGAGGGAGGAGAAGGAAAAAAAATAATGGCAGTTTCGGGCAGTGGCAGCAGGAGCATGAGTGAGGCCTCCTGGGCAGCCCCGGTTGCTTTCAGTGCTAAGGATGCATCTCCCGCTGAATCAGGTTCACTTCCTTGGAATCCGTCGGAATTTCCCCAAGACCCGTCCCGTTTGTGCCTGCGCGTGTGGTGTGTGTGTGTGTGCATGCATGTTTGTTTCTGTGTGAGGGGGAAGCCTCCCCAAAGGGAAGGCCAGCAGCATTGGCAGAAGTCTCGGGGCCTGCGCTCTCCTCATTCACATTGCTCCTGCTGCCACCGTCCAAATTTGCCATTATTATTTTCCTTCCGCCCTCCTGACGGCTCCGCTGGGTTCCCATCCCCAAGGATCATCTCACTGCTGCTGGCCCGAAGGAGAGTGGCAACCGAAGAAGCCCCCAGCCAGCCAGAGGCACCAAGGCAGGAGCGCCACGGTGAGATGGGTGGTGGCGGCAGTGCGCTTCTTGGGCTTATTGGGTTTCAGCCACCACTCGGCCCCCAACTGCCTGGCCAAGCACACAAGCCGTCTCCAGGTCGTACAGCTCGATGCCCGCACTGGCCAGCACTAGCCCAGGGGATGCACATGGTGGTGCCATAGGCTTGGCCTACATGGAGCTGGATGGAGGCACCAAGGTGCTTTGCTCTGTCGCCAGACCATGCAAAGAGGGGAGTGGCGGCGGGATTTCTCCTGATCGGCGCGCCGATCATTCCACTGCCACCGCTCCCATGTGGGCAAAGAGCAGCTGCAGCACTGATGGGTCCCGGCTGGGGGCTTCTTCGCCCACCTCCTCACTGCTCTCCTTCAGTGCCAGTTGGTGTGCGAGTTCTGCCGCGGCGCCCACAACCTGCCGGGTGAGAAGGAACCCGAACTGGCTTTGGCGCTGCAGGAAGAGCTGGAACCAGCCATGTGCCTGGCGTGAGAGGGTTGCTCCTGCAAGACGGCGGCTCCACCTTGGGTGCTACGAGGCTAGCGCTGGCTGATGCAGGCATCGAGCTGCACGACCTGGAGGCAGCTTTAATGCTCGGCCGGGCAGTTGGGGGCCGAGTGGCGGCTGAACCCAGTGAGCCTGAGGAGTGCATCACCGCCTCCCGTTTCACCATGGCGCTCCTGCCTCAGCCAAGTGGCTGGCTTGCTGGGCAGCGGCGATGGCAGCCAGGCCGACAGCTGGGCTCACGCC
>JANHFQ010001925.1:481331-491967 GCA_032468035.1 Aparallactus werneri
TGTACCAAGTTTGGTTGAAATTGCTCGAGCCGTTCCAGAGTTATGCTGGAACATACACACACACACATCCATTTTTATATATATAAGAAGATTGCTTCAGCTTATATTTTTGCAACTATGATGAAAGATTATTTTACAATAGAGACAGTCTTCAGTTTACAACCATTCAGTTACAATGGCACTGAAAAAAGTGACTTATGACCATTTTTACATTTTATGACCATTGCAGCATTCCCTGGCTGCACAATCAAAATTTGGGCTCTTGGCAACTAGCATATATTATTTATGACAGTTGCACTGGCCTCACTCATGTGATTACCATTTGTAAACTTCCCAGCTGGCTTCCAACAAGCAAAGTCAATGGGGGAAGCCAGATTTGCTTAACGACTGCATGAGTCATTTAACAGCTGCAGTATAACAAAAAGATTGTAAAATGAGGCCCAATTCACTTAACAGCTGCCTTGTTTTAGCAACAGAAATTTTGGGCTGAATTGTGGTCATAAGCCGAGGATTACCTGTAGCTACAAACATTGGATTCAAGAATGAGAAATTTAACACTTCCCATATGGACAGATTTCATCCACAAATCTCTATCACTAGAATGTAGCCATTCATTGGGTTTTGCTCTTCGCTGAATGTCCTTGGTATTTTGCCTGAGATGTACAACTGCATTAATGTTAGGGTTGTATTTGGATCTTTGTGCAAGCCCTGGCAATAAGATGCATAGGCAGTTTCTAATCATTCTCTATTGCAGGACACAAAACAAGAAAGAACTCACTAAGCTATCATCTGGATACATCGTAGGAACAGATGAAGAAGGAACAGGGGGAAAGCGAAAGCAGGTAAGGAGCTTTTATACCCTTAGATTGTAACGCTCCTCTTCCTGCAGTCAGGAGGAGATTTATTGTACCCTGGGTTTTTCGACCCAGGCCCTGTGTTAGAAAAGGCAGTTTTGATCAGGAGGTAAAGGTTTGGTAAGGATATCAGCAATTTGTTCTTTGGTTTCTATGTATTCAGCTGATGTGAAACCCTTATCAACCAATTGCTTGACATTCTTGCATTTGATGTCAATGTGCCTGGATCTCTGACCTACAACAATTGCATCTAAGATTTGAATTGCTGCAGTGTTTTCCTCAAACATTTGGATAGGATTGACTGGGTATCTCCACATACTAGTTATGAGGGAGTCGAACCATAAGAGGTTATTGCCTGCCTGAGACATGCAGGCGAACTCTGCCTCAGTAGTGGAATTTGAGATGAAGCTTTGCTGGCCAACATGCCAATATACGGGGGAACCATTAAGATACATTGTGAAACCAGATGTACTCTTTCTGGCACCAATGTCGCCAACCCAATCTGCATCTGTGTAACAAGTTAACCAGGCTTTATCCTTTTCATTAGACTCAATTAGAAGGACTATGTCTTTCATACCAATTAAGTATCTCAATATGCGTTCAATCGCCATACATTGAAAATCGGTAGGATTGTCTGAGTGTCTGGACACTAAGTTAACACTTAGTGCAATGTCAGGACGAGTCCAAGTACTGATGTACAACAAGGATCCTATCACAGACTTGTAAAATGTGATGTCTGCAAATTTGGGGCTTTCTTCATATGTATGTTTGAAGAAATCCATTTTCATTGCTGATCGAACTGGTTTAGAATCAGACATATTACATTTTTCTAGGAGTTCCTATATTTTCTCCCTCTGGAATAGAGCAAACCCCTTTTGGTTTTTGTTATCTGAACTCCCAAGTATTTGTCCACAAGTCCAAGTGACTTGAGTGCAAAGTGTTTCTTTAGCTGTTCAGCAAAAATATCACAGCCCCCTTATTTGGTAAATCATCAACATAACTAAAACCCTTTAGATGATGCCCTTTGACCGTCTAACAAAGACACTTTTATCAACCAGTATTGATAAAAGTATCCATGTCTTTGAGAACTTTGGCAAGGCACATGTGCCACATTTTTCCAGATTGTTTTAGGTCATAAAGACTCTTCAGCAGCCATGTTTTGCTCTTTTCCTGTTGAAAACCAAGAGGGCCTTTCATATATATGTCAGTGTCCAGGTCAGCATGTAGGTATGCAGTTTTCACATCAAAGTGACATACTTCATTCCGTGCTGCAGCGATCATTAAAGCGGCCTTTACGCTCTCTAGTCTGACTGTTGGGGCGTAGGTGTCACCATAGTCTTGGGGATAGCGTTGGGCATATCCTTTAGCTACAAGTCTGGCTTTGTATACTAGACTGTTGTCATAGTTGGCCTTGGGCTTGTACATCCATCTGGTGCTTCTCTTTTTTCCTGTGGGTGCTCTGTCAACAGGAACATAGACTTAAAGGTTTTTGAGGCTTTGCATCTCTTGTTCCATCACCTCAAACCATTTACTCTACTCTTCTGCTTGAAGAGTTGAAGAACATCCGAGTAGTTTCTTGGGGTTTCATCTATGTGGTAGATGGAAGTGATGATTTCATCATCAAATCTCTTTAGTGGGACACCTTTGTTGGCACAAATGGAACATCTCACCGGTTGCCATTCATTGCTGCCATCGTCATGGGAAGATTCACTGCTGTGGTTATCATTAACTTGGATCTCCTTGCTCCATTCAGAAAAATTCTCCCCTGTAGATTTTAATTTTTTGTTATTATTTTGTGAAGAAGAAAAATTATTTTGTAATTGACTTGGTTGTTCTGCTTGTTTCATTGCTATTGTTATCATGCGAGCTGGGGGCTACCGGCCGGGTCTGCATTTTGCGGGCCTTTTTTCTATTTGTTAGTGTGGTCTCAGAGGCTGCACATCTTATTGCGATTTGCTTTTTGTGGGCTGCGGTGGCTATCAGGATTGATTGCCCGGTTGCTGGAATTGGCCCGGTTACTGGCATGGTGCCCATGGGGGCCGCCATGTTGGATCTGGTCTGAACCGGATGTGTGTCTTTGGCCATTTTGTTAACATTGAAGACAAAAGATTTAAATGTCTTTGGTGGGAAAATGTCTGCCACTTTGCCAGTTGCTGTGGTGAACCCCGGGGGATTGGGAGAGATGGCCCTTGCTGTCTCTCTTACCTAATTCCTTTGCAGTAGCCATGGTTATACTCTTCAGGGATCTCTGCAGTCCTGTGGAGCTGCATGGGATTTCTTTTTTGGCTGGTTTTTGAGTCCTTTCTAGTAGTAGGTTTTCTTCCTTGGAAGATTCTGCTTCATCGGAGTCCTCAGAGACTGATGATGTGGGGCTTCCAGGTCTCTCAGCATTTGTTTGATTCTGGGAGTCAGCATTTTCAGTTTCAAGGTTGGCAGATAGGTCTGGGTGAGCATCGGAGCATCTCATGGTGCCTTCACTGGCATCCTGGTCTCTGCTTGTTCTCACCTCCACCTGGTCTGCTTCAAGCTGGACTTTCTTTTTCTTTTTGACCGATGGAGTCTCAATCTGGTCTCTTTTCCAGCCAGGAGGCCTTTTGGCCTTTTTGGTTGGGGTACACATCTTTGCCCGAGGGCTTAAGCTCACCAACTCATCCTCTTGCTACGAACTGTTAGGGTTATATTTGGATCTTGGTGCAAGCCCTGGCAATCAGATGCATAGTCAGTCAGTTTCTAATCATTCTCTATTTTATTGCAGGATACAAAACAAGAACTCACTCACTAAGCTATCATCTGGATACATTGTGGGAACAGATGAACAAGGAACAGGAGAAAGTGAAAGCAGGTAAGGAGCTTTTACACCCTTAGATTGTAACCCTCCTCTTCCTGCAGTCAGGAGGAGATTTATGGTACCCTGGGTTTTTCCACCCAGGCCCTGTGTTAATTGTTGCTAATGATAGAGCTTCTCACATGCTGGCTACGGTCAGTGCAAATTGGAGAACCAGAGGACTATAGAATTGAGAGTGCAGGAATAAAAGTGTGGAATAAAAGGAAAAGGAAAAAAGTTTCCCTAAGTGTTATAGACCGGTGTTTTATAAAATTCCAAGGATGGGTGTTGGGTGATCTTTACAGGCCTGAGATCATTTCTCCTGGCTTTCTCTTCCCCAGCAGTCTTTACTACGCAGCTACACCTTCCCAGTGGAACCAAACTGGTCATGAAATAAACAGATAATATTGTATAGGAAACAAGCCTACCACTCAGAGTTTATTTGTTATTATATATTTTAAGATTTATTCATTCGTTTACTTATTTTATTTTGTTTTATTTTATTTTATTTCCCACCTTTATTATTTTTATAAATAATTCAAAGTAGCAAATATATCCACTGAACCTTTCACCTATTTTCCACCCATTGAGTTTGTTTGTTTTTAATCCGACCTTTTTGCCTATGGAAAGAAAACTGAGTTCTAATAGGTTTAAGTTGATAGTAGATAATCATAATATTATATTTGTAAAAGTAGTATCAAGGTAGTTGGTATTAAATTCAATATATTTTAAAGGTTTATACATTTAATAAATAAATAGATGGTACACATAAGATAAGTGAAAATTGTGCATGCTTATTCTTTCTCCTGGAACTTAGCTTAGATACACTATATTTACCATTGAAAGAAACGCACAGGAATTCCCCATGATGGTAAAATGGGGAAATAATATAGAACTGACCAAAGAGCAAAATAAGCAATCGGAAGAGAAGCTCTTTCTATTCCAACTTCTTCTCTCTTTGGATTTGCTGTCTCTCAAGAGCAGAAAACTCTCTTCTCTCTCTCCTATTTATGCACCATTTTGGGATCGAAATAAGCAGGCATGTCATAGCAAATTTATAGCTTGTGCATCTTTTCTTTCTATTACTAAATAATGTACAGAATATAGATCAGTATCATTATTATCCTGAGCCTTACAGTAAAATAATATCTACCAACTCTCCCTAAGCAGGGGTGGGTTCCTCCCGGTTCGCTGGTTATGCGCTTCGTGGGGGCACTTGGCGAACACCAGTCAAACACGCACTGCGCACAACTGACTTACAAATCTTCATGGTGTTCTGCAAGGACTCTGACACAACAGCTGCGTGGAGGATATCTGCATGGGCATCACCAGTTTTAGTTCCATTTTGTAAATATTTTTTTGAATTTATTTTTTAAATATTTTTTTTTGCTGGGCTCTCCCTCCCACCTGCAGTCTATAGCTACCTTGATTCCCTGTGTTTCCAGCAGCACAGCTGTTTGCTGTTTGCTGGGAGGGCCCAGCAAAAAAAAGAAAAATAAATTTAAAAATTTTAATATTCAAAATGGCCGACCAGAACTAAAGCAGCTGATTGTCAGAGCTAAATTGATGCCTGCACAGTGAATTTGGCACACGCTGCGTGGGCATCACCTTAGGTCCCAAAAAAATCAGCTGACCTGAGTATAAGTTGAGGGTGACTTTTTCATTTTGGGGGCTGAAAAACTCGACTTATACTCGAGTATATATGGTACATGATTATTTTAATTCCATTCAATGTCTCATTTCTTTCATTCATTTTAAAATTTTATTACAATTCTTTTACATCTAATTAACCCTCCATATAATCTGAGTTGATATTATTTCAATTTATAACATTTAATTCCAGTATCATTTTAAATTAATTATACAATATAATAAACATTAATTAAATTCATTATAAATTCTCCTTTCATAAAACAGTTACGATGTACATTTTAATCTTATTCTTTAATTCTCTACTTTCCCCCTTCTAGATTGAATCTCTTTTAAATCCCATTAACCATCGTCTCTCCTTCTCGAGGTAGTGCTCCTTAATCTTTTGATCTTGTTTCCTTGTTTCCTATCTCAAATCGTAGCTTTGTATAGAAAATTCAGTCACCAACTTTCCCTTTCTGAATGTCATCTCTCTTCTTTAAACTCCTAGCCGACTGCGCATGTCTTGGTGCTCTTATGTTCTGGTTTTTCTTTAAGGTATTCTCTGTTCTTTCTGTTTACTTTCAAGATAGTCTTGTTTTTATTTAACTTGCTCTTTACTTGCTTTGCCAAGTCTTTGCTATTTAATGCTAGTACAGTTTCTAAGTTGTTTCCTATCTTCTTCCCTTTGTCTTTAAAGTCCTGATCGCCATTTTTATTTTCCACCGCCACTTTTTCCACTTCACAAATCTTCTCGTCCACCAAATCCAACATTTCTATCACTTTAGAGAAGGCCAAAATTATTCTGTCACACACCTCTTCAAATCGATTCGCCATTTCAACCAGATTAAAAATCACTCTGCTTTATTTTCATAATCTTTTCATCAGCTGGAAGCCGCTCCGCCCTCTAATAGCTCAGTATCATGCTTGCAAGTTAACCCTCTTTCCGCTCCACCGTTCTTTCGCTGCCAACCAATTTCTGAGCCTCTTTAAAAAATTTTCCATGGGAGATCTTATAATATATAAAAGCTTTTCTCACCCGCTGCAGGCTCTGTTTATTTAACACTGTCCTCCACCTCACTCCAGCACAATCTTATGCCCAGAGTGGCATCGGCTTCATGGTGGCCATTAACTGACTGCCGCTTCATCTGCCGTTGGCTACTGGGATATCCAACTAGGGAGGGAAGATGCGGCTCCCCTCGACCTGTCGGACCAGTTCCCCTCACTTCATCTCCTCTCTGGGGAGACTTAGGCCCCTTTGGGGAGCCCTCGGGCAGGGAAGCAAACCCAGTGTTCAGTCCCGCCGAGAATCAAACCAGAAGTCCCCAATAATTGGCACTGTTGAGGAGAGGGTAGTATCTTTCCTTTTGGTGGATTTTTTTTAATTGTCCGAGTTTTTTCATCCTGTACATTGTAAAAGTATAGCCTCTGTGAGCCCATCCCTTTCCTTTAAATGCTACCTACTAGCCATCTTAAAGTGGATCCGGAACGTAAGTGAACTTTATCTGTTACATAGGATTATTTTATTTGACTTTCACAGGAGTGTCTATGAGGTACCTTGATTAAGGTGAGGATTTCACTACATGATCTTTTCCTGTTTCTCCTCCTTTAGATTACTGTATTGGAAAGGTAGACTTCTAAAGACATGACTGCTGAAAATGAACAGGAAGAAAGAATTCAGAGTGAAGGAAGAGTGAAGGAAGCTTTGGTTATTGGTCAAGAACTCTATGACAATGTACACTTCATTGAGCATCTCTTTTTTTCCTGCCTCCTTTAACTTCTTTTTACACAGTTGCTCTTTTTAATCAGACCTTCATACAATCCTGTAAATATAAAGCTACTATAAATGATGCAACCTTTTTCTATTTCTGTTTCATGCTACTTTAACATTAATTTATCCATAATTCTTTCATGATCACATTCATTTTCTATATCGGTATTTAACCTGCCTAAATTGTTCAGAGAAACAATATGGTAAATAGCCACATTGCAAAATGCATGTCAATATAAGAATTCAAAGTTAGCTCAATTACAAAATAATTAAGGTACTTTCTGTAATTTGGTAATGATGGGGGAATACATGTTAGATGTTTAACAGCACACATCTTTTTGTTAATACTGTGGTCCTTTCCAGTCTTGCATTTCTCCTTTGCCAAGTGCTTGACCAAATAATAAATAACATTTTAGTTGCAGTTGTTCAGAACAGCCAGGTTCCTATAGAAGTTATATAAAAATGCAGCTTTAATAGAATATTTAGAGTGGTGTGTGGCTAGTTCAGCCATCACACTAAACCATAATGGAGTCTTTTCATTTTAATTTGGCATGTGGCATGAACCTAGCTACTGTGAATTGTAAACCATGGGTTACTACTTGGCAAATTTTCCGAACTCAGCCAGTTGTGGTACATTCAATATTTATGGTTTAACCAGCTCCTAGTATGTATAAGTGTGTGTTTGAAGGAACCTGCTAGTACCAGTTTATTACCATTAATACAGTTGGTTCAGAATGCAGTGCAAAAGAGGTGATTCAGAACAGGGAAAATAGAGCTTATTAGTATGTTTAACAGGAATTCAGATGAAAATAAGAAAGTTAATAGAAAAATAGTTAGGGATAAACACTGGGGTAGTGTTTGTATAAAAATAATGTAGTTTCTAAGAGAGTAATGCTGTGCATATCTGTTTAGCCTTAGACTAAAAATCCCTGGAATTCGGTGGGGCTTATTTCCAAATATTGCATAATATAACGTGTCTTAAAAATCCCTAATTTAATCTGTGGAGAATGTATGAAAAATTAAATGTATTAAGTAGATTCCTTCATTCATTATAGACAGATTGTGCCATCTGGCAAAGATGGAGATAAATTCATAATTTTCATAAAGCTTTAAGGCTTCTGAATTATTAATTTAGCTAAGTCCTTCTGAACTATTTGTTTCATATATCTCACTTGAAAGTTAGCTCCAAGAGAGAAAGGACGCTTAGGAGTCATGGGTTGGATAGTAGGAGTTCCTAGGTGGGGCGATTCCATAGCATCTACTGTATGTCCAACAGAATAATCAATTCACCGATTGTGAGAAGCTGCCGCAGGCCTGTGAAATGTTCAGCCCCACCCTAAAGGACGCTGCCTCCTCAGCACAGCAGATGGATGAAGATGGATGTTCCCAGATAACACCCAAAATAGCCATCACTATCTTACCACTTTTTCTGCAGTCCAGGGAGTGTTTAGGTGTGTCTACCCCCCAAGACGGGAAGCACGATGTGGGTTCATGACACCTCCTTTTCAAAATGCAAAATGCCAGGTGGATAGAGGCAACTGTTCAAAGGCAACATGACTAAGAAAGCTACAACAGAGAGAGCAAGGAAAAAGGGACGGTTGGGAAAGACAGCTAAAAAGGGTCCATTTAGTGGTATGGAGATATCAAGGCCATAGTAATTTTCAACTTACAAACCACAATTGAGGCCAAATTTCAGTTGCTAAGCAAGAGACTTGTTAAGTGAGTCCATTTCTATGGCCCTTTCTTGCCACAGTTGTTAAGTGCATCACTGCAGTTGTTAAATTAATTTACATGGTTGTTAAGTGAATCTGGCTTCTCCATTGACTTTGCTTGGCAGAAGGTTACAAGATTGACCGCAGGACACTTCAACTGCCATAAATATGAGTCAGTTGCCAAGCATCCAAATTTTGGTCACATAACCATGGGAATGTTGCAATGGTCATAAGTGTGAAAAACGGTCATGTCACTTTTTCAGTACCATTGTAACTTCAAGCTGTCACTAAAAGAATTGTTGTAAGTTGAGGACTACCTGTACTTAGGATACTCAGGAGTATTACTCCTGTAGGAAACGGAAGCTATGTACAGGCTCATACGTCTCCAAAACTGACAGCAAAATACCAGGCCCTGAACAAAAATCTTACAATCTAAATTTCAGTTGCAGAAAGAAACAACAACGTGAATATGAAGGATTATATTGGATGTAGAGCAATCTCATGGTTTAGGAAGCAGAAGAGGAGACTGAAAATTAGAGGAATATGTTTTTACAAATCTTGTGTGGCCTAGATCTAAATATCCACAGTAATGCTAGTTTCTACAGAGTAACTACATTCCAAGAGGGGATTGGCTTCAGTATGTTGTTTTTCCCCCAGCTTTGTATATAAGAATATGCAGCCACAACTAGAGATGTTAGAATTCTTTTTCTTGGTGCCCAACTTAAAATCAACTAAGCTAATTTGCACTTCCAGGTTTTCACACAGATTGGAATAGTTATTTCGAAGTTTTTTCCTTTCTTTAAATTCTGCCTAGCAGTCCTTGGCTCAAAAAGGCAGTAAAATGTTTACATAATATGCATAAAAATCAGCGTGTTAGTAAATGTTTTGTACACAGAGAAATGCACCTTTTCTTGCCTTTTAAAATTATTGCAGGATTTGCCAAAAATTTACACTTACAATAGACTTTTGAATAGATGCAAAAATGATAAATATTACAATCTAGACCCTGATCTTAACAGAAGTCCTCTATTTTAGGCACCAGTAATAGTACAACTACACTCACATTATATTTCAATAATTATATTGCAGCCTTAGTGCTATTGTAGACAGAGAGGGTTTGCAATCTGGGTGTCCTCCTTGACTCACGCTTGAGTCTTGAAGATCATATGACTGCCGTAGCCAGGAGGGCTTTTGCCCAGGTTCGCCTGGTACGCCAATTGCAACCCTTTTTGGACCGTGATGCCCTACTCACAGTCACTCATGCCCTCATCACCTCGAGGGTGGACTTCTATAATGCTCTCTACATGGGCCTGCCCTTGAGGAGCACTTGGAAGCACCAACTGGTGCAGAATGCGGCTGCACGGGTAGTCATGGGGGTACTGTGGTACTCCCATGTCACACCACTCCTGCACGGTCTGCATTGGCTTCCAGTAGACTTCCGGGTACAATTCAAGGTTCTTGTTAAGACATTCAAAGCTCTACATGGCTTAGGTCCAGAGTATCTGCAAGACCACTTTCTGACGCCAATAGCCTCTCATCACCTGATTCACTCTCACAGAGTTGGCCTCCTCAGGGTGCCCTCGGCCAGACAGTGTCGGCTAGAGACCCCCAGGAGGAGAGCCTTCTCGGCGGGAGCTCCCACCCTTTGGAATACCTTGCCACCGGAGCTTCGAGTGGCCCCCGACCTGCGATCCTTCTGCCAGGCCCTGAAGATGCGGTTGCTTAAACAAGTGTATGAGAGCTGACACGTCCGGCCATTTTAAATCATCTTAATTTTTAAATTTTAAATTGTCTTCCCACTTTTAAATTAGAATTTATTTATTTATTGGATTGTTAGGTTTAATTC